>CAIGRN010062122.1:0-16247 GCA_903798345.1 Fraxinus anomala
TCATAACGTTGAAATTAAACACGCAAAAGTGGAAAGACATTATCAAAAATTGACGAAACGAAAAGCTGCTCGTATGTATATATTTTTCAATTTTAGCCGCCTCTATTTCTCAATTCCAGCCCCTGTTTTTGTCCTCCCAGTCGTAATATTTGACTTTTCTTCTCCTCTTTCTTTTCTTTTTCTCTTTATTTTCTCCTATATATATATATATATATATATATATATATATAAACAACTCTGCATCAACCTCCACTTTCTGTCCATGTATATGTGTGTGAATTTATAAAAACAACAGCCCCAATTTTTCCCTCAGAATCTGCCTTTTTTTTTTTTTCTTCTGCTCAAGCTATCGGCTATTCTCCTCTAAAGCTACCCACTATATATATAAAATATAACAAGGCAAAAGGACCTCTTTTCTAAATTTTAGCCCAATGTTCTCTTTGTTTATATATTTAATCTTAAGTCGCCAAATTTTGTATATAATTAGAAGTTCAAATTGAGGCATAATTAATTTAATGATTGCTTCCAAATCCTCGTACTATGAATTTTTCCATTTTCTACTATTTTGCATTCTTTTTTTTAATTTTTCATCAAACATAAAGTTTTACCTACAAAATACAATATAACATAAATTAAATAGAATTTTATTCAAAAAACAATAAAATATCATGATTTAGAGGTTCGAATAAGTATAAAAACTACACTTATCAGTATTCGAACTAATTAAACCAATTTAGCTTTTTCAAATTCAAATTAATAACATCTAGTTGAATTTACTCACCATCTTTCTATGTGAATCTAAATAAGTCCAAATTAAACACACTAAATCACCTATAAATTTAATTAAAGGCTGCAACAATAAATCAATTAACTACGCAAATCTTGTGAATTAAAATAAAATGTTCAATCTACGTTACATCATTTGTCCCAACTAACGATTTAATTACACAACATGGAAGAAGAAAATTACAAAAAGAAATTGGAATGTGTCACATATTTTAAAGGAAAAATGAAAAAAAATGAACATCTTGCACTAATACTCCACTTTCTTCGAGCCAAAGTCTTGAAAACCCAAACCTTCCTTCTATCTCTTGCATATTCCTCTCTTTTAATCCTCTATGGAATCTCTTACTTGATTCAAAATAGGTCTTTATATAGTGCCAAAACGGTATTGAAAATTGTGCCTCAAAAGGACAAAAATACCTTCCGACTTTAAAAAGAAACCAAAACTTGCAATCCAACCGCAGCATACAAGTGCCCTAACGTCCCACCACGATCACGCCCATGCAACTTTTATCTTGGTGATGGTAGGCTTTGGTCATTTTTCAAGTTTCTTCTACAGTTTTGGTCCTTTTTGTTCCAAATCTTCAATATTGAGCCCACAATTTCAAAAATTGTTCGTGTTGGTTTCCGAACTTCCATAATCGTCCATGATTGGTCATCCTCAAGTTCTGCAAGTGTGCAAATCAGTCCCTAAACTTCCTATAAGTTAATTTCACTCCCGAAACTTGTGAATTTCATCCAATTCAGCTCCAAAACTTTCAAGTACCTCCAATATTTAAATTAAATTAAGTAAAAATTCGCTTAATTTATAAATATATATCAAGTTTAGAAGTACGAATAAGCTTGTACAACATATTTATGATTTGGAAATGCCCAAAATTATTAATGATCGTATGTTTTTATTCAGGTCTTCTATTTTTCTAAAACAAATTAAATATTTAATTCGGTGTTAATTATTATTGATGCAAGTGGAGTTACCTCATTATCCGCTTTTTATTCTGCGTGGGAGACAGGTGTCAGGTCGTTCCTTTTTATTTTGATTAAAAAGACCTTCCACTTTTAAAATTCTACACNTAAAAAGACCTTCCACTTTTAAAATTCTACACGCTCAAGTGATGACGTGGATTCACTGATTGCCAAAAGCAAAAATCTAGCCGTTACAACTTGGACTTCCTTAACTTTCCCGTTCAGCCCCACTCTTAATGTATTTTGTCCGAATTGCCCTCAGTGGAGCTCAGATATAACAACTCATGCCACCCCAACCAGCATGTCGTGGTCAATAAAAGAAACAAACTTTTAACAATGTCCATGCCCTTTATCTGCAGTTGATCTTGCTTACAAATTGTATGTCTTTAATTTGATTGACAAGTTCAAAATTTTCTTTATGTTTATCACAATACTGAAAACTGTTTATTATTGAACAAATTGTACTTATAATTTATTTCTGTTTTTGAAAAAATAAAATATAGTTGCGTGCGTGTTTCTTAAATCCAAAAAATCAAATTTACTTCTATGCTTAGACACACACACAACCGTCGATTAATACAGTATTAAATTTTCGAATAATAAGATCCATTAGTTAGCCTAACAAACATGGGCATGTGGACTAATCTAAAATTGGGTGATAAAATTGGAATAAAATAAAAATGAATATTTAGGTAATATATATATATATATATATATATATAGACTTTGACGCAATCACATAATGACTGACTTACAAGTTATATTAGTTTGTTCCAAATTTGCAAACCTATCACTATGGCCGGATGTGTATGGATGCAAGAACTAATAGGAAGGAATAATTCTAAATGTACATTTTTGTTTACATTAAGGATGACATTTGTGTCAAAATTTGGCCAATGATGTGAAAGGGTATTGGGAAAATCAAAGGCTACAATAAGTGCCATGTTGAAGGATGTCAAAATTAATGTAAAAAATAATATGCATATATCATGTTTGAATAAGATATCACAAAATTCTGTGATATAAGAACATGAAAACTTTACAAACTATTTGCTAATCAATATATAATTTCGAGAAGAAACACATTAGTTTGCGAATCAATATATAATTTCGAGAGGAAACACATATTTTTTACTTGTAATTTTAGTCGTTTACATAATCATTTTTCCTCCTTTTTTTAAAGTTTAACCTCCATTATGTTTTAGTTTTGAGTCGTGTGACTCGTACGATCCCTTTTATAACTTCATTTACAACTCGTGACTTGTCAAACATAATACATATTCATTTAAAAACTATTTTTGAAATCGATGGCCAAATTGACAACACATGGATTGTCTAACTAGTTATCAACAAATGTTATATAACTAGTTTTATTCTTTAGTTTTTCAAATTTGATCCTAATTAGAGCCCGTTTGAGCCCTATTTTTGGCTAAGAATGTATTTTGAAACAGTAGATTGATGGAAAATGCGTAGTTAAAAAATAAGAAAAATTTTAAGCTTTCGTATAATATTATTTTATTGAAAAATGTGGCTGAAAATAAGAAAATGAAAGATGCATTTTGAAAATAATAAAGATCCAACAAGGGCTTAGTGGAACCCGGCCCACGACTCACCAGTTTTTTTAAAGTTTAACTTCCACGATGTTTTAGTTAAACTTTGGATTAATAACAGAAAACTTCACTAAAAACTTTTTCATTTGCGATATACCCTTACCTATTTGAAATCACAAAATACCCCATATTTGAAACATTTTATGAGAAAAACTCCTACCATCAAAATCCGTCAGATTTATCGTTAAACAATAAAAAAATGCCAAAATTAAAAGAAATAATTGTAATTTTAGTCCCAAAACTTTTTTATTTTTTTACAAATTATACCCAATTTTTTATATGTCGCACCTACAATCACAAACCTTTAAAACTTTATTTTCTTCTTCACCTTCAACCATATCTAATTAAACCAAAATCAAAACACAATAAATTCAATTAAATTCAGAACTCTATAATACTCCTCAAAACCAAAATCATTAATAAATTATTATATAAATCCACACCATACAGATTTAGTAGGATTGTCACTAGTGTCGTTGTGGTCAACAAATGGGTTCACACTCGACCACCAACCTAAAAATTGGATGCCGCTTGTCTGATGTCTGAAAACGGGAGAAACCAAGGTCTCCAAATGCATTAGCCTTCTCATTCCTGGGAACTGAGTCGCCCCATTTACAGGGTTGTTCCCATAAAAGTTATCGAAGGGGTTTGTCTTAGAGCCAGACAAGCCATTGGCAAAAGTGTTGCTCTCAATCAATTCATCGTCTTCTCATTCCACTACCTCATCGTCGCTGCTATTGTTACCACCATTTGATGTTCCGTTCAAATTGATACTATCTATCATATCACGAAGTAAAGTGCTCCCGGGTGCATCACCAATTTTGTCATCTTGGAAAGTAAATCAGTTGGAGTTTGTAAACAGACTTCTACAAGAAAGAATCAATCAGTTTCAAATAATGACAAATAAGCTTGCTTGATAGCCAGATTCTAACTTCTTGCGCATCACAAAAGCCCACACAATAATATTGCACAGTAAAGACAAATATTAAATTTATTTGCGAGTGTATTTTCAACTGCTAGGGTTGTTATGAATCCCTAAGTTCTTAATTTAATTGGATTACTTGGGTTTTGATTTTGGTTTAATCAGGTACGGTTGAAGGTGGAGAAGAAAATGAAGTGGAGGGGAGTGGACTGGAGTAGAGTAGAGTGGAGTGGGGTGGGTTGGGGTGGGGTGGGATGGAAAATAAAGTTTTAACAGTTTGGGATTGTAAGTGCTACATATAAAAAATCTGGGTACAATTTGTAAAAAATAAAAATTTTGGACACTGAAATTACAATTATTCATTTTTAATTTTAGCATTTTTTACTGTTTTTAATTACAAATTTGACGGATCTTGACGACAAAGAGTTTTTCTCACAAAAGGTTTTAAATAGAGGATTTTCTGCGATTTTCAACAAGTAAGAAAGAGTGTATTGCAAATAAAAATATTTTTAAGGGGATTTTTTCCTTAATTTTTTCTAAAACTTACTTAAAACTTTTTTTTAAAGTTTAATCCTCAGTAGTGGCATTTATGTAACAAAGCCAAACTTCAAAGCCTTTTAAATAGTGCCTTCCTGCTTATAATTCCGACGCCCTTCCTGCATTTTCTCTATCTTATCCAACGAGACTCCCCATAAAAACAGTATTTTCTCATTCTCTAAGACAATGGGGTTAGGCACTGTGATTTGGTTATTCACCATTGTTCTTGTTCTTCAATCATGCCTTTTAGAAGTTTCTGCCAAGAAAATCTACATAGTTCGCATGAAACATCACCAAAAGCCCGCTTCCTACTCCACCCACAGTGATTGGTACGCCGAACATCTCCAATCCCTCACTCTCGCCACCCCAGATTCACTCCTCTACACCTACGAAGTCGCCTACCACGGCTTCGCGGTGGCGCTAGACCCCGAGGAGGCTGAGTCCCTCCGTCAATCGGATTCTGTACTTGGGGTGTATGAAGACACTCTCTATAATTTACACACTACTCGAACTCCTGAGTTTTTGGGTCTTGAAAGGGAGCTTGGGTTGTGGGCTGGCCACACCCCGCAGGAACTAAACCAGGCCTCTCAGGATGTCATTATCGGGGTGTTGGATACTGGGGTGTGGCCTGAATCGAAGTCGTTTAACGATGCGGATATGCCAGCAGTGCCGTCCAGATGGCGAGGCCAATGTGAGGTAGCTAGTGATTTTGATCCCAAAATAAATTGCAACAAGAAGCTCATAGGTGCCCGATTCTTCTCCGGAGGTTACAATATGGCATCCGGGGGTAAAGAATTACCTTCCCCGCGAGATCATGAGGGCCATGGCACGCACACGGCAAGCACCGCCTCCGGGTCCTACGTTGCAAATGCCAGCCTCTTAGGCTACGCTAGTGGAACTGCCCGGGGAATGGCCACCCACGCCCGAGTGGCGACCTATAAAGTTTGCTGGAAAACAGGGTGCTTTGGTTCAGATATACTAGCTGGAATGGAGCGTGCAATTATTGACGGTGTTGATGTGTTGTCCCTATCTCTAGGCGGTGGATCTGTTCCTTATTATCACGATACTATCGCCATTGGAGCTTTTGCAGCAATGGAGAAAGGGATTCTGGTTTCATGTTCAGCAGGAAACAGTGGCCCTGCTAAAGCTACATTAACAAATGTGGCTCCATGGATCATGACTGTTGGTGCAGGTACTCTAGACCGAGATTTCCCGGCTTTTGCGACTTTAGGCAATGGCCAAAAATTTAATGGAGTATCATTGTATAGTGGAAAAGGAATGGGAAAAAAGTTAGTGGGGTTGGTTTATAGTAAGAACAGCAATAGATCAAGCAATCTGTGTTTGGCTGGATCACTTGACCCGACAATTGTGCTTGGAAAAGTGGTTTTGTGTGATAGAGGGATCAGTGCAAGGGTGGAGAAGGGTGCTGTAGTTAGGGATGCTGGTGGGGTGGGAATGATACTGGCCAACACGGCTGCAATGGGGGAGGAGCTGGTGGCGGATAGTCACTTGTTGCCGGCCGTGGCGGTGGGTAGGAAGGTGGGGGATATTATAAGAAAGTATGTTGAGATGGACAAGAACCCGACTGCGGTGCTCGGGTTTGGTGGAACTGTTGTGAATGTGAAGCCATCACCAGTGGTGGCTGCATTCAGCTCAAGAGGGCCTAACATGGTGACTCCACAGATACTGAAGCCTGATGTTATTGGACCTGGAGTTAATATCTTGGCGGCTTGGACTGAGGCTGTTGGTCCTACTGGCCTTGAGCAGGATACTAGGAAGACAAAGTTCAACATTATGTCAGGTAAAGAATTACATTTTATTCTTCATTAGTTGTTTTGTAAATCTTTGTGTCAGCCCTTCAATTAATAGTTATTTAATGTGGAATTGGAATCCTAAGATTTTAAACAATTGTAAGAATCTGAAAGATCCAAATGGAATAATCATACTAAATTATATTGACAATTTCGGAAAGAAAATTTAGACTATGATCATAGTACATATGAGGCCGGTCGGGAAAGTTGGCCCCTTCGTCTCGGTAAGATGGATAGTGGTTGCATAGAAATAAACACTTTCTTCCTTCTTTTGTTTCTGTTAGTTCTTGTTGTGATACAAATAGAACTGGAGTACAATACATCATTTGATGGAAACTGAGGCTTGGATTAAGACGGAAATTAGCTAATTCTCAGATGTTATAGCCAACAATTATAAGTTATAACATAGAAAATCACAAGTTTTTGAGGATGATAAGATAATTGATATATCTGCAAGGACAAACATATAAAAATACCTTCTGTATTTCTTTATTTTGATTACCCTGAGAAAGTAAAGTTATGAAGAATTTGATTAGAGAAATCATATCATGTAATGATTCGATTAAATTCGGTCACGCCTCTTTTCAATTATTTTGCCTGCAGATACTTTTAGAAGAAAACACTTTTTTTGTTTGCTTTTCGAAAAGATGATAAGGTTGTTCATATAAGACAACTTTTGCCGGACTTTTATAAATAGTTTATGGAGCTTCTATGTACGCCTCCGACAAATCTGTCAATTATTTTGGCTACATATTTGCTAGTGGAGGGCCTTTTATGAATGCTTCCAGAAATTTGACTTGTTCGTAACCAATTTTGCTTTGTCCTTACAGATTCATTTACAAGATGATCAAAAAGTGGTTATGACTGTGGTGTATCTAGAAATAATTCTCATTCTCCCACGATAAAAACACCACTCTAAGTGCCTTCACATCATGCTCTAAGAATGTAGACTGGTCCTAGCAAATATTGTTAAATCAACTGATATAAATTATCCTAGCCTCAATTAGTGGACTAGACCTACCTAAAAGTACCTCAATCATAGAGCAGAATGAGCTGGAAAGAAGACACTAACAGCGTGACAGAATTGTGTGGATTTTGTAGACGATGTATAAAGATGTACATAACCCCTAATATGCTGATTTTTACCACTCTTGAAACTTTGCTTTCTGATGATATCAATGCTTAACTTCCTCATATCATCTGATGACATTTGCAGGTACATCAATGTCCTGCCCGCACATTAGTGGCTTAGTTGCGTTGCTGAAAGCAGCACATCCTGATTGGAGTCCAAGCGCCATTAAATCTGCACTGATGACGACAGCCTACACTCTAGATAACACTAATTCTCCTCTGCGTGATGCTGCAGACAACTCATTTGCCAACCCATGGGCTCATGGATCTGGTCATGTCGACCCACACAAGGCCCTCTCTCCAGGACTCGTATACGACATCACGCTGGAAGAGTACATTATGTTCCTTTGCTCTTTGGACTATACCATTGAGCAGATACAAACCATTGTGAAGCGTCCAAACGTCACCTGTTCTGGGAAATTTACTAATCCCAGCCAGCTTAACTATCCGTCTTTCTCAGTCTTGTTTGGCAAGTCTAGAGTTGCAAGATACTCCCGTGAATTGACAAATGTAGGAGCTGCAAGGTCTATTTATCAAGTTATGGTTGAAGCTCCCCAGAATGTGGTGGTAACCGTGAAGCCCTCAAGGCTCGTTTTCAGGAATGTAGGCGATAAGCAACGATATACAGTTACTTTCGTGTCAAAGAAGGGCGTGAATCTGTCTGGCAGGAATGCATTTGGTTCCATTTCTTGGAAGAATAACAAACATCTTGTGAAGAGTCCAGTTGCCTTCTCCTGGACACATATATGAGGTTGAATGATTTTAATTTCTACAAGTTATGTTGACCCTTCTGTTCCTTCTGTTCTGTTAAACACAGAAAGTGATGAATCCTGACTGTAATTTGTCAAGGATCTGCAAATATAAGATCAAATCAGCCGATGTGTAGCCCTGTTTGTTTTAATATAAAATAACTAAATTTCACCCCGCGCAAGCAATTGGATGGCCTCATTAATTCAGTCCACATTGTGGTTAATGCTAATGCAACACATGACATTACAGGGCCTGTTCTGTTTTGATTAATGATGGAATGTTATCTTGTTTATTACTTGTATATTCAGCCTGATTATCTTGTTGAAATTGATGCTGCCTATTTTAGAATGGGTTAATTATTTGAATGTCCATTGAATGTTGTAAAGTGTTACTACTTAAAAATCGAATTTAAAAATGTATCTCAATGGTCACTGAATTATGCCAAGTGCTACTATTTAGTAACTGAAGTTAAAAATGTATCTCAATGATCACTGAACTATGTATCGTATTAATCATCTATCACTCAATTGTTCAGTTATTAAGTAGTAGCATTTAACAAAGTTCAGATACATTTTTAAGTTCAGACATTAAGTAATAGCACTTGACATATTTCGGTGATAATTGAGATACATTTTTAAATTCAATTATTAAGTCTCTCAAATCGACCTTTTTGAAAGAATAAATCAAAGAAAATGAAGATAAAAAGAGGAAACAGAATCACAGACTAATAAATCGAAAAAAAAATATAACTTTTGTTAATGCTCGTTTTAAAATAAATGGATGAGTCTTCAACTGAAAGTTTTGTTATCCAAATGGAGGATATACGATGATAAATTTGCTCTAAATGATTTATGGAGTCATTAAATCCCCGATTGACACATCCTCTTCATCGGCAACTACCGCTTCATTTACTTGAATTACCGGATTGTTCAGTTCATTGGCTATCTCTCGTTGCTATTTTTGGTCTTTTATTTTTATATTTCTTTTGCTTCTCTTTGTCTACAGTGAAAAGTACCTTCAATTCTTGGATCAATTGGTATCAATTCATCTCGAATTTTGCATAAAAATATGAAAGAGAGACAATAGGAATATTGAAATAAGTTGATAAAGAAAAATTGAATAAAAGTACAAAATTAATGAATTAGTGCCAAGGTAACTCGGGTCGATTTGAGTTTCATCTTTTTCCCCTTCATTTTCTTCATTCACAAGTGTCGATTTGAGAGAAAAATAAATTATTAGTACTAAATAATTGAACTTAAAAATGTATCTCAATAATCACTGAACTATGACAAATACTACAACTTAATAACTGAAATTAAAAATATATTTCAATAGTCATTGAACTATTCACCTTATTACCCATCCATCACTCAAGTGGATGGGTAACAAAGAGAAATTCATAGGATGCATGCAAAGCTAATGGTATGCATTATTGATTATATAAACCACCATAAACAAAATGCAACTCGAATTATATTTTGAATTATAAGGAACTTGTATTACATTTAAAATTTACTTCGCTGGAGTTCCTTGGTGAACAAGGAAATATGGTTGCCTTTAATTGTAAATCAATGTGAAAAAGAAATAGCTCTAGCCTCCTGTTGTGAAATCCAATTTTTCATAAATTAAATCTCCCTCCTTCAACCATCTCGTTAAATTAAATCACTCCAAACTATTTACATCCACAAAATATACTCCACATAAATACACCAAACCATCTAGATCTATTCACTATAAAAAAAATCATCAATGGTATCAGAGCCTCGTTCGATTGATATTGGGAGTTAGCATATATTATGGCTGACGCTTTCTGTTCATCAATTTTTATCCCAGCATTTAATGGAGATAACTATAATTTATGGTCCACTAAAATGAAGACCCACTTTTGTGCGTAAAATTTATGGGATGTCGTCAATGACGGGTATACTAACTCAGATGGTATTTTTACTCTAACTGCTGCACAAAAAGAAGGAACTTAAAGAGAATTAACAAAAAAATTCTCTAACATTACTTGCGCTACAAATGAGTTTGACAAACGCTTATTTTTCAAGAATTATGAGAGATAAAACACAAAAAAGCTTGGAATAAGTTGAATGAGAAGTTCTACTACAGTGACAAGGTAAGTACTTGTCGTCTTCAAACTTTAAGAAGGCATTTTGAAAATCTAAAATGAAAGATTCTGAAATTGCAAAAGATTATTATTCGAAAAGAGATGAAATAGTAAATCAACTAAAATCTTATGGAGATGATGTTCCTGAAAAGAAAGTTCTTGAAAAATTTTAATTAGTTGCAAAGAAAAATATGATTCAATTATTACAGCTATTGAGAAGTCAAAAGATATAGATAAATTAACAGCTGAAGAATTAATTGGTTCACTATAAGCTCATGAAAAAAGATTAGAAAGACGTTATGAAATTGACGCAAAAAATGCTTTTTAATCTAAAGTTAATTTATGGTTTTATAAATCTAAAGAAGGTAGGGGAAAATTTAAAGAAAATTTCAAAAATAAACAAAATTTAAGGAAAAGAAATTTATAATAACGACGTGTATCCTCTATGTGGCGTTTGTAAAAGAAAAAGTTATTTGGAAAATGATTGTTGGTTTAAAGGAAAACCACGGTGTCGTAGTTGTAAAAAATTGGACATGAAGGAATTTTTGTCATTTTAAACAAAATCATCAAACTAATTTCTCTGAAAAAAAAAATGATATAGAAGAAAGTCTATTTATGCCTCCAACAATGATGTTTCTGAAGAGAAATTAGATATGTGGTATCTAGATAGTGGCTACAGTAATCATATGATGAAAGCATACTTGATAAAATAGACACAAAAATAAAATTTGGCAATGAAAATTTTATAGAGGCAACATGTAAAAACACTATTGTCGTTGACATAAAAAGGGTAAGAGATATATCAATGAAGTTCTCTTGGTTCCTACGATAAATCAGAACCTACCAAGTGTAGGTCAAATGATGGAGAAGGGATATATTTTATGTTTTGAAGAAAATTCTTGTATGATCTATGACCAAAAAGATAAATCTCTTGTAATTGCAAAAGTCAAAAAGCAGAAGGACAGATACTTTCCAATTCAATGGAGATATGAAAATAATGCGCCAATGATGGCTCAAGTAGATGAGTCGTGGCTATGGCATAGGAGATTTAGACATTTCCACTTCAACGGGTTGAAGATCCTTCAGCAAAAGAGCATGATAAGAAATCTACCAGTCATAAGGGAGATTGATGCAGTTTGCAAAAAATGTTTGCTCGAGAAACAACATCGTCAACCATTTCTGTCTGAAAAATCTTGCAAAGCCAAAAAGCCGTCGGAGCTGATACATACATCTAGATGTATGCGGTTCGATGCATTCTCCATCACACAAGCGAAACATGTACTTTATCTCTTTATAGATTATTACACTAGAATGACATGAGTATACTTTTTGTGTGAGAAATCCCAAGTTTTTGAGATTTTCAAAAAATTCAAAAGCTATGTTGAAAAGCAAAGTGGTCGCAATATCAAGACAATCAGAAGCGACGGAGGTAAAGAATACACATCAAATGGATTCAACAAGTTTTGTGAAGATAAAACAAATTTTGTGAAGATAAATGAATAGAGCATCAACTCACAATTGGATACGTACCTGAACAAAATGGAGCGTCAGAAAGAAAAATACAGAACAGTAATGGAGACAGCTAGAGCTATGCTAATGGAGAAAGATCTTCCAAAAACCTTCTGGGCAAAAGCAGTAAGTACTACAATCTACTTATTAAATTGATGTCAAACCAAAACGGTGTAAGAGAAAACACCAGTTGAAGAATGGAGCGGACGAAAACCATCAGGAAAGCATCTTAGAGTTTTCGGCTGCATCTACTAAAAGAGGTAAGCTAGATGAGAAGACAGAAAACGAATCTTTCTAAGTTATAGAACTCAATTTAAAGGCTGTCGAATCTATAACCTGAGAACAAAGAAGCTAATTATAAGTCGGGATGTAAAGTTTGATGAAGATGCTGCTACAACTGGGAGACTGATCAAGTAGAAAGAAAATCTATCAGTATCCTAATACAACCACAAAAACAGGAATGTGTTATTGAAGAGAACAATCAACCAGAGTCCTCACAGCTAATAACGATAGAAGAACCAGTTGACTCACTTGAATCGTCGCCAAGAAAAATATGAAGATTATCAGAAATATACCAAAACTACAATTGGATTATCATTGAATCTGAAAGCTATAAAACAACTTCAAAATAATCAAAATGGAGAAAAGCTATGGATGAAGAAAAAAGACACTTGGGAGTTTGTAGATCTTCCTCAAGATAAAGAAATTATAAGAGTGAAATGAATCTACAAGACAAAGCTTAATACTGATGGTTAAATCCAAAAACATAAAGTAAGACTAGTAGCCAAAGGATACTCATAACAATTTGGCATCGACTATACTAAGACATTCGCTCTAGTTGCACGTCTTGACACTATTATGGCGCTGATTGCACTAGATGCACAGAAAAAATGGAAGATTTACCAACTAGACATCAAATCAGCATTTCTTAATGACTATTTTGAAGAAGAAATTTATATTGCACAACATCAATGGCATGTGGTACAAGGTAAAGATAAAGTTCTCAAACTAAAGAAGGCGCTATACGGATTAAAATCAAGCTCCACGAGCGTGGTGCATCAGAATATATAACTATTTCACTGAGCAAGGATTTCAGATGAGCCAAAGTGAACCAACTCTATACATAAAAAATCGAGGTACAAATAGTATACTTCTAATCTCTCTATATGTAGACGATCTCATTTATATAGGGAACGATGAAAGGATGATCTAGAAATTCAAGGAAAGTATGATGAAAACGTTCAAGAGGACTGGTTTAGGATTGATGCTCTTTCTTGGAATTGAGATAACTAAATTGGAAGATGAGATATTCATTGCTCAGAATAAGTATACCAGTAATCTTATAAAAAAGTTCAAGATGAAAGGTTGCAAGACTATATCAACATCTCTGAATAGCAATAAATCACTCAAAAATGAAGACGGTACTCCAAAGTAGACAGTTCACAATTTCGAAGCCTAATTGGAAGTTTACTCCATCTTACAGCTACAAGGCCAGACATTATGTATGCAACTGGTTTAATTTCAAAATTCATACAGAATTCAAGTCAAGTTCACTATGGAACTGCAAAGCGAATATTGAGATACCTCCAAGTAACTAAAGACTATGGAATATGGTATCGATCTACGCCTGACTCAAGACTACATGGATATATCAACAGTGATTAGGCAAGATCATTAGATGATATGAAAAGCACATCATGCTATGCATTTACACTTGGTTCAAAAATATTTTCATGTGCATCAAAGAAACAAACAACCGTTGTACAATCATCAGCTGAAGCAGAATATATTGCAACAACAATGGCAACGAGTCAAGCTATATGGCTATAGCGCATACTTGAAGGAGCTTTGCTAGGAGTATTTACACCCCTGTGTACCAGGCCCCACGACCTCCCTCATATGTGAGGGGAGTGTACACGATTTTCTCTACTTGAAGATATGGGTGAGGCACAAGATTAAACTACAGAGATTTGCTGCGATGGCAAGCCTGCAATAACAATGGCCAAGAATCCTGTATTTCATAGCAGTACCAAATATATTGGCATCAAGTATCACTTTATTATAGAAGCTAAAGAAAATATAGAAATAGAGCTCCAACATTGCAAAACTAAAAAATAATTAGCAGATATTTTCACAAATGCACTATCACAAGTACAGTTTGAATTGCCGCTAGAGATGATTGGAGTTACTAAAATATGCACCAATGAGGAGTGTTAATGTATATTCTAGAAGTTATAGTCTCTAGAATTCACTAGAGTTTCTTGGCAAACAAGCAAATATAATAATTAAATAGCAAAAATCATAAATTTCTAGGTTTCTTTAAGAATTAAGGAAAATTAAATAATGAAAAATAGGAATTATCTAGAAAGCTTCCACCGCCTTTTTGTTCGCTTTAAATAGATGTAGGGATAGCAAAAAATATCGTCGGCTTAAGCAGCTCGGGCTCGGTTGCACCGAGCTGAGGCATTGGCCCGAGCCCGAGCCGGCTCGTATATTATTAATAAAAATTAAAAACTGTCCAGCAGGCAGCTGTTTTTAGCTGCCTGCAGGGCATTTTTAAAATTTTTTTTTATAATATACGAGGTGGCTCGGCCCGCTAAGGCTCGGGTCAAAAGCTCGAGCCAAACCTCATTTTTTCTGGTTGGGCTTTGCTCGACTCGGGCCCGAAAAAACTCAAATCAAGTCTGAGGTTTTTTTTTTCGGCTCGACTTGACTAGTTGACATAGGTAAATAGATGGTTGCCTTCAATTGTAAATCAATTTGAAAAAGAAATAGCTCCAGTCTCCTGTTTTCATAAAACTTCTATCCATTGTAAAATCCCATTTTTCATTAATTAAATCTCCCTCCTTCAACCATGTTGTTACATTAAATCACTCCCTACTATTTCCATCCACAAAATATACTCCACATAAATACACTAAACCATCTAAATCTATTCACTATAAAAAGTCATCAATATCACAAGTAGAATACCACATCCACAAGTCAAGAAATCAGAGAAAAATCCTCCCTTCACCCTCTCTCTCACACACACGAACGCGAGGGAGATTTTTGATTTTTATAATGAAATTAGTCGTGTTGATTAATGAAAATATGGGCAATGGAACAACCGAGCAAGTTGTTTTGGTTAGATGTAGTAGTTTTAGAAAACGTTATGGACTGACAAAACATGTTTGATAAAATGCATTGATGGGGGTGTTTGGATTAGGAAAAAAAAATCCAATTCGTTATTTGGTCCAATTCAACTATTTACTATCCCAAGTTAATTTAACCCCTGTTTGGTTTTGCCTAATATAAAAATTTTAGAAAATTTTAATAAATTATTAATAAAATGTGTAGTTGAAAATTTGATAAAAATTATGAATTTCATATAATGTGCGAGTAAAATTAATTATTGATTTTGATTTAAATATATTTCAACTTTATTAGCTAGACAAAATATGGATTTAATTTGTGAAGGGAAGTGGTATTTGGCTATGTAATACTAGTGATGCTACATAGTGTTAGTCATGGGGATGGCAAAAAAATCGACAAACCCGATATTTGCGGAGCTCCGTCCCTTTCGGGGGTAGGGATTACCCGTTTAGTCGGATATTCGGGTTGAGACGAAGTGGGTAACTTTGTCTCGGGTCGAGTGCAGGTAATAGGTGTCCTGTCCCGTTTAATTTTTTTTAGAATTCAACACTTTAAATGAAAAATTTCACGAAATTTTATTAATTCTAATAGAAAATGGCAACTAAAATTATTTGTCTAATTCTAATGAATGTGAGTAATAAAAATAAATTATCAAAAATTAAAATTAAAATTAAACGGGGTAGTAAACGGAGCAAAGGCTCCGCTCCGCCTTGTCTTAAATGGGTAACGGGGCGAGAAATTGCTTTGCTTGGCAGGGCGAGGGAGGTTGCCCCAACCCCACCCCATCCCGTTGCCATCCTTAAATATAAAGCCACTTTTTCTCCAATATGAGTGGCTCCACGTGTAAGGCATCCTAAAACCTCCCTGTGTTAGCATCCCCTCAAACAAGAATAAAATATTGGGATCCATATTCGACCAAAAATAAAGTTCACGTATCTAATTTCAAATTTTACGAGTCTATATATATATAATAAGTTTCTTAT
>CAIGRN010062129.1:0-12529 GCA_903798345.1 Fraxinus anomala
TTTTTTTTTTTTTTTTTCTTGTCAGTGGACCACAATAACAACAACATACATAAGGCAAGTCTCTTGGGCAAGTGGTATGACACGACTTATAAATGAGTGGACATACTGACAATAGAGTAAATAAGATAGATCGAAAAAAATAAATAAATAAAATAAAATAAAAACTTGAACTTAAGATAATAAGTTAAAAGACTCTGTGTCCCTTCTGCAAGTGGTCGACAATGACAAGCTGATATCCTTACATGAAGTGTAAAATTATTTTTCGTAAAATAATAAATATAAGAAGAGGACAAATAAAAAAGAAAGTGTAAACGTTATCCAGAATTTCATTAACTATATTATGTTCGAAAGTGTTTATTAAGTTCGAACTTAATTATTTTACCATCTATTCAACATAAATAATATTCGATCATATTAATAGATAATATTTTAACTTCTTTTATAATTGATTTCAATATTATGCAATCTAATTTATCAAATTTACGAGCATTCTTCTCGATGAAAGGATATCATGAAAACCACAAGAAACACGACAACACAAAGGACAAAAATGTATAGATCATGGCTTAATACAAACATAAATCTAGATAATGAAAAATCTTCTGTGGGCAATTGCTTTGTCCTAAGGTGATAAGATTTTGCAAATCTTAATGAAATGAACTACTCGCTGCATTTTTTTCTAGCTTTCTGTATTTTGTTTGTAATTTATTGGATGTTAGCGTATGTAAATGAAGTTTTTATTACAAATTTGAATAATGGGATAGAAAATAATGTATATTATAAGTCCAGAGATTTAACCATTCATTTTCAAGAAAAATTGAGTGGTACGCGAATCCATTTACGCCAAAATAGGTCTATACTCATGATTAAGACTGGGAAAAAAAAATATCTTTTATAGCCCCCCTTTTTTTAACTTCGTAAAATTGACCCAAAAATTTAGTCCACCCTAAAATTTCTTATTGAGTTCAACCCGAAAATTTAATTTTAATTCGGCCAATGCATGTAACAAGAAGACTCCTAAGAGCATATTTTGCTGGACTATTAACACTCCCATTTTGTTTAATCTCAAATGTACAGTATAATGTAATTATTATATAAGGATGTGTGAAGAAGTATTGACAAATTTTGTTTGTACTTGAACTCATTTCCAAGAGAAGAAAATAGGAAGCATTAAACGTTGAAACTTGGTCAAGAAAGCCGATAAAGACAGCCATTTATGCTGATGTAAGTGCATATGTAATATATGCCTAGTGGACAAAGAAGTGCAGGATAAACTTCCACTCTTTGTTCATCTCTTCATCTTGAAGCTACTTCCAATAATTGTTCCTATTTTGTTTTAAGTTTCTTCCACAGAAGCAGATACATAATACACATTGTCATTGAGCACCTTATCATGAATGAAGTTTTTGGTATAGGGATATAAATGAAGTTTTAGTTTCTCCGGTGGGCGGATGAATTTGCACAGTGTCGGACTTGAGATAGTGATAATGAATAGGGATAATTGCAATCGCGGTTTCAAATTTTTCAAAATTTTGTAGGTTTTATCCAAATCTTTGATTCTTAACAGAGATAGTCACAAACATTTCAAACTTGTGTTACGGAAGGACCTCTTGGATGGTTCCCGTCCAAAACTCCACTAGTTAACCAAAAGTCATTGTGTGACCAATTTTTAAAAGGGTAAGATGGTCTTTTTCAACTTTTTATTAGAAGGGAAATTTGCATCGAAAGTCCCAAACCTCTAATAAATGTGCATCGAAAGGAGCTCTATTTTCACAAAAAATGAGTAAACAAAAATTATTCATGGTCCTCGATCCACACAACTACCCTACCTTAACTCCTAACCCACAAGCTCCACCCATTGGTAGGTGGGAGAGCCACCATCATCGTTACCGCCTTCATTTCTGCTTTTAATTTTGAAGAGAATTTTTTTATCTTTATTTATTTATTTTCAATTCTTTAAAGGTTCTAACAGAGGAAATGAAATTGGTGGAAATAGGGAAAATGGAGTGGAGGAAATGAAACTGTTGACATTGTTGTGGGATTGAGGTTTGACCAAAAAAAAAATCATCTTTTCCAATCCAACGAGCCTCTATCCCTTGCCCATAGCCTACCATGGAACAAATTGCCTTTTCCTTAATTGATTAGACTCAAAATAGTCACTATTGCCTGAGTTGCAAGCACAACAGCTACCTCATTTCTTCCACCCCTGCTGATTCCATTTTTTCCATCCCCATCAACTCCATTTTCTCCTAACAAGAACCTTCAAAGAAATGGGAAGAAATTAGTAATGATAAATAAATTCTCTTAAAAACCAACAGTAGCGATGGTGGCTGAAGCGATGGGGGAGGCTTCCCCCAGGGTTAGTTAAGAACATTAATCATTATCATCAATATATGCTTCTCATGCTGTAAAGGATTTTTTTTTAGCGCCTTGTCTAATAGATTTTTTAGTGTTGACTAGATAAATGTTCTTATATTTGACGTGAGTTCTATTCAAGAGATCAAATTGTGAACAATCATGATTAGCGTCTTACATTATGACACTCTTAAATATTAAAAAGTTATCGGATCAAGTTTCAAAAATTAATAAGAAGCATATATTTATTATTCATACAATTCTTACCGAGAACAAAGATAATTGAATTATTTCGTCATTATTTTTATGTATTTATGTCCAATTGTAGTATAATTTATATTATTCTACATCTTTATTTCATATATTACTCAAAATGAGAGATCAACCAATTCTATATTTAGATATGAATCGAGATAAGACTTTTTAAATAGTGATTTTAACAAAGTGACTGAATTCATGGCCTCCAAAAAAAAAAAAAAATTGTAAACCCCATTGAAATAAATATTTCGAAAGAAGGAACTCTAGAAGTGATAAACCACGATTTCAAAAAAAATCGGGAGGCCATGAAGGCATCCAAATTTTTAAAGTCAATATCTAAAAAATTCAATCTAGATTCATATGCAAATTTAGAATTTAAATTAGGTTTTAGATTTGTCGATGTACATTAACATTTTATTTCTTTTTTAAAAAAAATATACACAAAATATTCATTCATGTACAATTTTAACTCTACCCACTTACTGTAGCAAGTCCCAAACCCGAATTAAAGATGAGGGGTTTTGCAACTTTATATTTCTTTTGACGAAATAAAAAATTTTGAGTTCATTTCCTTGTAAATTTACGTATCATTATGTTTCGGGGAGTGAAGTACAATTTTCAGTTAAAAAAATGAATACGAGTGGCTTGCAAGTCTGATCGGCTCACCCATCAAGTATCGAGTTGGTGGGGTAGGGCGAGCTGAGCCCATATTTGGTGAAGCTAGCCAGCTCGTGCTTGGCTCGCTCTACACATAAGAAAGAGTTGGCTCGCTGAATTGTGAGTATTTGAATATTGGATTTTAAGCGCAAAAGAATAGAGAAATCAATACAAATATTTAATGTGGTTCGACGATGTGCCTCCATTCCGTTCAGTGCGCTCCGCTTTCCTTTGGCACTGGATATTTTGATCCAGTAAACTTATGTTCCACTCTATATGAGCCACATATACAACAATATCTACATTGGCGAATATTCACCCCTTAGGAGAAAACACTGAAGCAAACATAACCTGGGAAAAACACACAATTTGGGACCAATAGGTTGGGACACATGCTTTCTAACACTTAGAGATATTAATCAAGTTCAAGCAATACTTGAACATATCCATTATGATTAGCTTTGTCAACATATCTGCTGCATTCTCTAAGGTATGCACATTATCTAGCAACAATTATCCTGAAATAACCAATTTCCTTATCTTATGAAATCTCGCATCAATGTGCTTGGTTTTTTGCATGATAAATTTAATTCTTTGCTAAGAAGATGGTGCTCCGACTATCACAACACAACTTTATTCCATCTTGCTTGATTCCAAGCTCCTTAACAAGCCCTATCAGCTACAATGATTCCTTAGCTGCCTCAGTTGCTGCCATGTACTCTGCTTCAGTTGTAGATAATGCCACAAGTGGCTGTACCATAGATCTCCAACATATAGGCCCACCTGCAAGTGTGAAAACATAACTTATATGAGACCTTTTGGTCATCCAAGTCGCTTGCATAATCTGCATCTACGTATCCCTGAACTAAAACATCATCATGTTGTCTCTCAAACATGATCCCACACTCCAATATACCTTTCAAGTACCTGAAAATCCACTTTACTGCTCTCAAATGTTCTCTGCCTAGATTAGCCATGTACTTGCTCACCACACTGACTGTATGTGCTAAATCAGGTCTGGTACACACCATTGCATACATCAAATATCCCACTGCACTAGCATAAGGCACCTTTGACATCTCTGTAATTTCTTCTTCATTCTTAGAACACTGATAACTAGACAATCTGGAGTGATTTGTCAATGGCGTGCCCACTGGTTTTGCATCGGACATGCTAAACCTCTCCAACACTTTCTTCAAATAATTTTTCTGAGATACCCATAATTTTCTGGCCTTCCTATCTCTGTTGATCTCCATGCCATGAATCTTCTTAGCCGATCCCAAATCTCTCATGTCAAACTTACTACTCAATAAAGACTTTAATCTATCTACCTCATTCATTTTTTTCTATAATAGCAATTAACATGTCATCCACATACAACATCAAGAAAATATATAAAACATCCTCAAAAACTCTGTAGTTAACACAAAAATCATACTCGTAGTGACTGTAGCCAATCTGAATCATGTGGAAGTCGAACTTCTTGTACCATTCCTTTGGAGACTACTTAGGCCCATATAAAGACTTCTTCAGTTTACACACAAAATTCTCTGTTCCTAGTTTAAAAAAACCCATATGGCTGTTCCATGAAAATTTAATCCTCCAAATCACAATGAAGGAAAGCAATCTTCACATCCAGCTGCTCTAACTCCAAATCAAAACGGGCCTATATTGCCAAGACAATCTTCATGGAAGTGTGTCTGATGACCGGAGAGAAAATCTCATCATAATCTACTCTCTTTCTCTATGAGTATCCCTTACCTACTAACCTAGCCTTGTATATTTCCCATTTCTTTTCTGACATTGCTTCTTTCTTTCTATACACCCACTTACATCATATCGGTTTCTTCACCTCTGGAAGCTCCACCAGATCCTATGTATCATATTTATGCAATGACTCAATTTCCTCCATCATAGCCTCTATCCATTTACTTTTCTCCTGACTACCAACGACATCTTGAAAAGTTATAGGATCGCTATTACTGGTAATAAGTGCATAAGAAACTGAATGCTCAAATCCATACTTCACAGGTGGCCTGATAGTACGATGTGGTCTATCTGTGGCAATACTATAATATTGTTCCTCTTCTGAGCCAAAACCGTTCACTCCCTAAGCATTAATCTCCATGTCAACATTGTCTGGCTCTACATGCACTATTTGGCTCTTGCTGTTGCCCTCGTCTAAACTGGGCTTCTCTTCATCTGAAGGTTCTTTAAGCATGAATGCTTCATCAAAGACTGCATCCCTACTAATCACCATCTTCTTTGCCTCTGGATTCTAGAACTTGTACCCTTTTACACCTTTCACATAGCCTAAAAAAATGTACTTTCTTGATTTCAGATTAAGCTTGGATCTCTGATCACTAGATACATGCACATAAGTCGGACACCCAAATACTCTCAATCCACAACTTCATTACCTGTCCAAACTTCATCTGCAACTTTCCCATCTAGCACTGCTCGTGGTAATCTGTTTATGACGTAACATGTCATGTTCAAAGCTTCTACCCAAAAACTCTTCGAAAGCCCTATATTCAACCTCAAACATCTTGCTCGTTCTGCAATTGTTCTGTTCATCCTCTCCGCTACACCATTCTGTTGCGGTGTCTTGCGAACTGTATAGTACCGTTGAATACCATGTTCCTCGTAGAATTTCAGAAATGATGAATCTGTGTACCCTATACCATTGTCTGTCCTGAGATACTTAATTTTTCTCCCTATCTGGTTTTCTACTTATGCTTTCCACAATCTGAACTTGACAAAAGTTTCAGATGTGTGCTTTATAAAATATACCCAAACTTTTTTAGAGAAGTCATCAATGAAAGTAATGAAATACTGGGATCTATTTTTAGACAACTCCCTCACTGGTTCCCAAACATCATAATGCACATAATCAAGAATGCCCTTGTGTTTTGCTTTCCCATCTTGAACTGTACTTCAGACTATTTTCCAAGTACAGAAAACTTGTAGAAATCAAGCTTGCATGAATATACTCCAACAAATTCCTCTTGTGAAAATCAATCATACCACGTTCTCCTATATGCCCCAGTCGCATATACCATAGGAGAGTGTCATCTGACTTAGATTCTATTGTAGCAACTCCATCTACAATTGTATTCTCCAAATATTTTATAGATATTCCTTGCCAACTTGAAATTGAAACTTGTAACTTGGAAAAGCCGATGCTATTTAATGGAAATTCTGTTGCTATTTCCTCTAAGATTAATCGAGGTGGTGCTTCATTTCAATATTAGAGACGATTGATAATAATCTCCCACACTAGAGTAAAATTATCATAAAGACTTCAAATAACTATTAATACTTTAATTTGATTTTGTATGATTTATATTATGATATTGCATAAACGACAAATATAACTCATTCAAATCTTAATTCAAAATGTTAGGTCTTGTTAGGTTTTTAAATGTAATTGGCAAGTCCGTGAACAAAAATGAATGAATTTAATATGATGTAACAGTCAAGGAGTAGGTTGTAAATATTATAAGTTGAGTTGTATTAGGTCTAGGGTTCGAGGACGGAAAGAAGGAAAAAATGGGGTCGTAATTTCGCTAGACTGTCGCCCTGACTTCGCTCGAGCGGAAGAAATAGAAACATCGTCGCTCGCCTATCGCCTTGTCCTCGCTCAAGCGACAACCTGTCGCTCGCCTGTCGCTAAGCTCTCGCTCGAGCGATAGTGTTATTCGAAAAGTTTTAATTCACTTTTTTAAGGTTTTTATCCGGCCCATTCAATCTTAAACCTACAGTATAAATACCAGCATGCCTCTGAATGATTTTTCTAAGGTTGAACATTGAGAGAACACATACTACTTAATCAAATTCATCTATAACTTTCAACCTTCATTGTTCAATTTGTTCCTGCCAGTGAAAACATCAAACCCACTTAATTCAAATACTAAACTGCTTACTCCCTAAACATTTGTCAGAGTTCTGAAGATCAAGGAAATATGACTAGAGTTCCAATTGTTGTTGGAGAACGCAAAGTTCTTCGTTTATCCACAGGAGATGGACGAATTCAGAAAGTCGAGAGTTGGTGCAGAAGCACGCAATCTAGAAGGGCTGTGGGATTTGCAGTCAGGAGGTCAGAAAGTACTAGTGGTAGGTGTGTCTAATGGACTGTAAATTTAAATTCGTTTATAGTGGATTTTTTATTGGCAACGTGCCCTGAGTTTTTACCCAGTTGGGGTTTCTTCATGATTGTTCTATATGTTATTTACTATTTTCATATATATGGTTTACCTAAGTTTGATAAAATTGAAAACACTCTATGTGGGCAGTGTCAACACTGTAAACAGTTTAGAGTGAATCATAAACAAACTTCTAAAATCTTGACAAACAAGCCGCTATAATTACTCCATTTGGACTTAATGGGACCATCTAGGACTGAGAGTCTTAGTGGTAAATGCTATATTTTGGTTGTGATAGATGATTTCTCTCGATATACATGGATTGAGCTATTGAGAGAAAATTTTGAGGTATTCGGTCTTGTTATATAATTGTGCAAAAGGCTTTAAAATGAGAAAGACTTCACCATAATTAGAATTTGTAGTGATCATGAAAAAAAGTTTGAAAACTTTAGTCTTGAGAACTTCTGCCTGGAGAAGGGAATCCAGCATGAGTTATCCTCACCAATCACTCCACAACAAAATAGAGTAGTTGAGAGAAAAAATCATGTGCTTCAAGAAATGGCTAAAGCCATGCTTCATGGTAAAGGACTAGCTATGCATTTCTGGGATAAATCCATCAACACTACATGTCACATAGTGAACAGAATTTACCTTAGACCTAAAACTGATAAGGCACCATATGAGATCTGGAATGGTAAAGGGCCTACTATCAAGTACTTTCGTGTGTTTGACAGCAAGTGTTATATTCTAAAAGATAGAGAAAATTTGGCATGTTTGACTCCAAGAGTGATGAGGGAATTTCTTAGGATACTCTAGAAATAGTCGAAACTATTGAGTATACAATTCTCGTACTCAGGTTGTGATGAAGTACATCAATGTCATGATAGATGATGATGGTTGTGAGGAGGAGATTAGGAAGCGTTAGATCACTTGAGTATAGATCCTGTCACGGTAACTGAGCCTAAAGAAACTTCAATTTCTGATCCCTCACACTCTTCTAAAGGTCTAGATACATCTAATAAGGAGTCCTCAACTGATGATAAAACTAAATCTCCTAAGGAAACTTCGTCTAGAGTTAAGTCTAACCATCCTAAGGTAAATATTATTGGGGATTTAGATGAAGGGATGAGACTTCATAAAAGGATTCTAAACAACCTGATATTTTCTAGCTATGTGTCTCAGATTAAGCCTAAAAAAGTCGAAGACGCTCTTAGTGATGAATGTTGGGTAAATGCAATGCATGAGGAGCTAAATCAGTTTGTGAGAAGCAAAGTATGGTATTTAGTCCCTAGGCCTGATAATTGTAATGTTATAGGTATTAAGTGGATATTTAAGAATAAAACCGATAAGAACAAGGCTAGGTTAGTTGCCCAAGTCAGGTTGAAGGAGTTGACTTTGATGAGACGTTTACCCCTGTAGCTCGATTTGAATACATTAGAATTCTTCTGGCAGTTGCTTGCACTTTAGGATTCAAATTATATTAAATGGATGTCAAGAGTACCTTCATGAATGAAATACTTCAAGAGGAAGCTTATGTAGAACAACCTAAATGATTTATTGATCCTAAATTTTCGCATTATGTCTATAAATTGATTGAAGCTTTATATGGTCTTAAGCAAGCTCCTAGAGCTTGGTATGATAGACATCTTGTGGAACATGATTTTTCAAGAGGTGTTCAAATAGAACTTTATTCATTAGACATATTGAGGAAACCATCACCATAGCTTAGATTTATGTTGATGACATCATTTTTTGTTCTCCTACTAATTCTCTTGCTCATAAATTCGTTGAATGCATGAAGCAAGAATTTGAGATGAGTATGGTTGAAGAATTAAATTACTTTCTTGGTTTCCAAGTAAGACAAACTGATGAAGGATTGTTCATATCTCAATCGAAGTATGAAAGACCTTGTCCAGCGTTTTGGACTCGACAGTAAGAAACACACTAGAACCCCTATGAGCACTAGTGTCAAGTTGGGTTATAATCCTACAGGTAAGAGTGTTGATCAGGCACTAAACAGAAGTATGATAGGTAGTTTACTTTATCTAACTGCAAGTAGACCTGACATAACCTTTAATTTTTGGGTATGTGCACGATTTCAAGTTGATCCTAAGGAATCCCACCTGAGCGCCGTGAGACGTATCATTAGATATGTGAATGGAACCATAGATTACGGAATCATGTACTCTTGAGATTCTAATATTTACCTTGCTGTCTATTCAAATGCCGATTGGGCAGGAAATGTTGATGATCGAAAAAGTACTTCTGGAGGCTATTTTTATGTTGGTACTAATCTTGTAGCTTGGATGAGTAAGAAACAAAATTATATCTCATTGTCTACGGAAGAGGCCGAATATATAGCTACAGGAAGTTGCTGCACTCAATTGCTTTGGATGAACCAGATGTTGAGTGATTATAGAGTTGAACACGGTACTGTAATTGTGTTTTATGATAACACTAGTGCCATTAATATTTCCAAAAATCCCGTTCAACACTCTCGAACCAAACATATTGATATACGACATCACTTTATTCGAAAGCTTGTAGAGAACTGTGTTGTAACTTTGGAGCACATCTCTATAGAGAAGCAATTAGCTGACTTATTTACCAAACCATTAGATAGTATGCGATTTGAATATCGTAGGAAGGCTATTGCTGTCTGTGTACATCTTTAAGTGGGTACTTTGGTGTATGCTCGTACTTTATCATCATGTAACTTTGATTTATGTATGTATCATATTTGATTATTTGTTTTTTAGGTAGAGAAATCATGCATGTTTTTTTATTATTTTATTTTTATTTTTATTGTGTGTGTGTTTAATATTATTTATGTGCTTGGTACATTCGTGTTTTAAAATATAAAAAAATAAAAATTTGAAAAATAAAAATGCGGGAAATTGTTATTACATCATAATATATAATATACTCGAATTTGTTGGTTGTGATCAAGTATTGGTTTAATCGATGAGCTGTCACATAATTTTTACTGTTGGCTTAGGTTATTATGGAGTACTTAGTATAGGTGTCTTCATATACTATCTGCACTGCACACACTATGATATTGTTAGTGGGATTCAACCGCATGTGTGAGATTCAGGATGACAATCACATGTTAGTAAGGTGATTTTGAACATGAATTGACCATATTTATTAAACATAAACTCAAGTTTATCCCCCGGTAATAAAAAAGCTCAATAATTTATATTCTTTTTCAAAATCTATTTGACTCGAGCAATTAAGTCTACGAGGTTTCTCATAATCTAGTGCCTATGGTCGACTTGGGATAACCGACTTAAAGCTCGCTACATGGGTCATTTTAGCCGTTTAATGGAGAAAAGCCTACACTTAAGATGTGAAAAATAATAATGAGTTTAAAATATTGAAAAAAAATTTTAAAAAATGATCAAAGTCAGGGGGGAAAAAAGAAAATTTCTATACAAAATGAGTTTTTCTTTATAGATCCTAATGTGCTTTCAATGGTTTGACTTTCATAAATAGATGACTATATTTATTAGCAGTGATGTTTAGTATGTTTTTTTTCAAAAAATTAAGATTTTGAGTCCTACTTACAAAGAATTATTGACACTTTACATATATGCATTACTTATACAATTTACTTCATGTTAACTTGAACTAAGGATGTAGGAATGTTTACTGTATGTTGATTATACTTGTGCATGCTAACAACTGCATTTCTGAGTTATTATATGTTAATGTTAAAAGAATTTAATTGTCGGTCCCTTTGTTATTTGTGAAAAGGGAGAGAGCGTATTTATACAGGAGGTTAAAGCTTGAAATTGAAATTGAATTATGTCTAGGGGTCGTTGGAAAAAAAAAAAAAATTGCTCAAAGTCAAGGGGAGAAAAGAAAATATCCATACAAAGTGAACTTTTCTTTATAAATTCTAATGTGCTTTAAATGGTTTAACTTTCATAAGTAAAAGAATACACTTATTGACAGTGATGTTTCGTATGTCCTTCCTCACAAAATTAAAGTTTGGAATACTACTTACAAATGATTAGTGACACTTTACACATATGGGTCACTTATACAATTTACTCCATATTAATTTGAACTAAGTATGTGGAAAAGTTTTCTGTACATTGATTATACTTCTGCATGTTAACAACTGCATTTTTTAGTTATTATATGTTCATATTGTACGTTTTTAATTATCTGTTCCCTTGTCATTTGTGACAAAAAAGAGGGAGTAGTTAAGGCATATGAACATATGATGATAAGGATGGTTTTCTAATACTTATGATAAGGATGATTTTCTAATACTTATGATATGGATGATTACATTAACATTTTTCATGATAAGGATGCTTTTCTAATACTTATAATATGGATGATTACATAACATTTTTTATTCAGAGGTAAATAACATTTTTCGTTTTAACTAGATTAAGTTTTGATATTTAGTGATATCAATTTTTTTATTTTATTTTTTTTTGTATGTTGGTTGCATCTTAATTTAGCTGGTATGACTTATGATTAACTGTTTGAATTGTGTTTATCCATATTACTGTATCACGTGTTTTTACACTGGGTATTTGAGTTGTCTATTTCAGGAAATAGGTTAGACAAAAGAAAAGCACATTTCAATCAAGACAGTTGGTGTTAGGAGTATTAGTTGTTTTTGTGGCCGTATTTTTATCACCTTGATTTTAGATTTGTAGTTTTGTCACAGAATGTCAAATTGTGGTCTTGTTAGGTTTTTAAATGTAATTGGCAAATTTGCGAACAAAAAGGATTGGATTTAATATGATGTAAAAGTCAAGGAGTAGGTTGCAAATATTATAAGTTGAGTTATATTAGGTCTAGGGTTCGAGGATGGAAATAAGAAAAAAATGGCGCAGTAATTTCGCTAGACTATCGAACTGACTTCGTTCGAGCGGCAGAAATAGAAACATTGTCACTACCCTATCACCATGTCCTCACTCGAACGAGAACCTGTCGCTAAACTTTCGTCGAGCGACAATGTCATCCGAAAAGTTTTAATTTGCCTTTTTAAAGCTTTTTATCCGGCACATTCAATCCTAAATCTACAGTATAAATACCAGTACGCCTCTGGACGATTTTTCTAAGGTTGAATATTGAGAGAACACATA
>CAIGRN010062133.1:0-10716 GCA_903798345.1 Fraxinus anomala
GTAGAGCTATCACTAAGTTTCATAGTTTTGTTGTCCACTCCAGGTACTATGAAGATGACTGGAGTATGGGGGCAAAGTAGGTAACTATGTTGGTAGATTGTGAGGCAACATACAACAATAAATCCCTCAAGCTAATTAAACAACTGGAGTTGTTGACCATAGCCACGACCAATTATGGGATGGTCATGGGCACATGGACATGGTTGTCAGGTATAGGAAAATGGATTGCAAGGGAGTGATCTTGGAGATAAAAATGTTGAGGATAGTAGAGGATTTTCTACCATTAAACCTGTGCAATATAGATATAGTATTCATTCCCTCAGAATTCTTTGATCGATATAAGAGGCAAGACAAGCTCGATGCATAGATTCGTACGCTTGAAAGGAAAGGTCACTCTTTCCCTTTTTTTCTGCTGTCCTTCCTTTCTATACAAAGCTTGAACGTGGGAATATACACCTCTCTATGACCGAAGAACAGAAAGAGAGGAGTCTAGAAGTATTAAGGTGAATGGCAAACTCTTGACTATGCGTTTTAAAATGGAGGAAAATGTTACCTTGAAAAGGGATTCAGAGCTTAACAATATAAGGGTGTCCTTCAAAACCTAATGAAAGCATTACAATAGGAGAGGTAAGGACTTCAAGTGGAATCGAGGAGTTTATCTGTGGCGGCTAAACTGAAATTGGGAGATGAACAACTTCTCACGGTGGTGCAGCGAGTATCACAGCATCATAAAACATGTTTTAACATGCCAAAATTATTACCACCAAATAGAGACACCGATCATGCCATCCGCATGCAATTTGGCATCAAACCTTCAGGGTGTGAGGCCTTACAAATACTCCATCGTTAAGAAAAATAAAATCAAGTAGTTGGTGTGGGGGATGTTGGTGGCCGAAATCATCCGACCCAATTCCAATCCTTTTTCTAGCCCAATGTTGTTGGTCAAAAGAAAGATGGCACTTGTCGATTCTGTATTGATTATAGAGCCCCTAATAAAGTTAGAATCCCTAACAAATTTCAATTCCGATCATTGATGAATTACAGGATGAACTTCATAGAGCTACGATATTCCAAAAGTTGGACCTGAAGTCCATGTAGCATCAGATTAGGGTGCGGGAGAAAAATATGCATAAAACACAATTTAAAACTCATGAAAGACATTACGAGTTCCTAGTGATGCCTTTTGACCTAACCAATACACCGATCATATTCCATTATTTGATGAATTAGGTATTCTGCGAGTACTTAAGGAAGATCATGCTCGTAAATTTTTATGATATTCTGGTCTACAGATCTTACGGCCCATGAACAACACTTGGAATTGGTCTTCAATGTGTTAATCTCACATCAACTTTATGCAAATGCCAAAAAAGGGCCCCTTTTCCCAGCATTATATTGAATGTTTAGGCCATTTAGTTTCTGAAAAATAGGGACAGCAGACCCAAGTAAAATTGCAGTTATACAATGGCACATCTTTAAATATCTGTTAGAGTGGCCAGTAGTTCAAGGCGAGTTCCAAAAATGAGTAACCAAGCTGTTAGGTTATGGATTTAAGATCCAATACGGATCAGGAATGGAGAATATAGTTGTTGATGCTTTTACACGCATATCTCCTTTGAATAGTTGTCAACCCTTACTATTCCAATGGTGCTGGATGTGCAATTAGTTTTGGACCAAGTGGATGCAGATTCCCTGCTTTCTAGACTCAAAAAGAGGTTACAACATGACTCCGATCACACCCTAGTTATTGATAAGAATAGAACAGATTGCTCTACAAGGGGAGATTAGTACTTCATTGTTCTTCTTCATTAATTTCGATGCTACTTCATGAGTTCCATAGTAGCATTGCTAGGAGGCATTCGGGTTTCCTTCGTACTTACAAACACCTCACATGCGATCTATATTGGATTGGCATGAAGAAATACATGAAGAAGTTCATTGAGGAATGTCCAGTATGTCAGCAAAACAAGAGCCTCGCACTGTCCCTGATTGTTCTAATGCAGTCTTTGCTTATCCCTCAATTGATATGGGAAGGGTTTTCAATGGATTTTATCGAGGGGCTTCCAAAGTCTAGTTAATCGTAGTGGTGGTTGATCGCTAAAGCAAATATGCCCAATTTTGCCACTCAAACATCCATTCACAGTTTCAGGAGTTGCTGAAATTTCGGTTGGGGAAGTCAAACTTCATGGAATTCCTCACTCGATTCGGTTGGGGAAGTCAAACTTCATGGAATTCCTCACTCGATAATATCATATTGCGACAAAGTTTTTCTTAGGAGTAATGCTATGTAGCTCCACTCGGGTTACAACCCCAATTTAGATGACACTAAATGATATGCTAAATGAAAGCTTTTCTCAACCATTTTTGGATGGAGATCTTTCAACTGCTGGGACACTTTTCTTTGTTGAAACACAGTACCACAAACTGATGAACAAATAGATGGTGTGAATATCTGCGTTGAGACTTATTAGCGGCGTTTTGCATACGACAAGCTTCGCAATTGGTACACTTGGCTACCCTGGGCAAAATATTGATATAACACCAACTTCCATGCACCGACAAACACCACACCTTTTCGTGCGATTTATGGCCACGACTCTATTAATACGCTATAGCATTCAGTCTACAGTGGTATCGGCTAAGCAACAACTGTGAGATCGAGTTGCAATCATAGATGAGCTAAAGGCACAACTCTTGGTGGCTCAAAATAAAATGAAGATGACTACCAATCAATACCGTGTCGACATATCCACTTCTAGGAAGGTGATTTGGTATATGTGAAACTCTGCCCTTATCGCCTCCTTTCCTTGGCTAAGAAGCCTAATGAAAAGCTCAATCCTCCTTACTTTGGTCCATTCAAGGTATTGAATGCATAGGTATTTCACGTGTCACAATTGAAGAAAGCACGAAGGTCCACCATGACTTGTCAACAAACAACTCTACACCTCGATGCTAATTTTGAATGGATTGTTGAACTGAAGCAAGTCCTCTTGGCGTGCCAATCTCCTACAGGGCAATTCCCAGGGCGCGAACTCTTGATTAAATAGAAGGGACTGCCCAACTTTAAAGCTTCTTGGGAACCAGTAGCATCGATCCTTTAAACACTTTCCTGATTTCCACCTTGAGGATAAGGTGGCTTTGGAATAATGATAAGCCTCACATACGATATACTTCTTCGATAATGATAGCCTCACATTTGATATGCTTATTCTAGAAGAGCAAAGAAAATCAAGGGCCAGCTGACAGCTGTTAAGGAGGAACGAAATCTATTATGAAGGCAAGGTGACTCGACAAGTTAGTTTGAAGAGAGAAATAAAAAGGGGAGAGAGATGATTGCAGCCGGGAGTTTCTAGTGAGAAAAAGTAAGATAGGGAAGAGTATTAGGCCTCTCAAAAGGTTATTTATTTATTTCTTTATCTGTAATTTTGTTTTCTTCAATTTACAGCTTGCATACTATCAAATATCAGGCTGTGTTTGATAGAGTACTTTTTCCATGAAAAATGGAAAAAAAAATTTTCATTTTCACCATAATCTCTTGTTTGATAGACAAAATTTGACATGGAAAATATTTTCCCACCCCCCACCCTACGCGCCCATTTTCCAGTAAAACAAGGAATTTTTTTTCCAACTTTTTGGTGGGAAAAGGAATTCCAGCTTCTGACTTTTTTTTTTTTTTGGGCAATGAAAATAAATTTCATAACTAATTGTAAAAAAAAAAATTCATTTTAATGGACAATTTTCATATAAAACAAAGTCAAACGAACGCTAAACTTTGATTATAAAATAGTTTTCGAGCAAATTATTTATTTATTTATTTATTTTACGTTTTGGCAATAGTAACAAATTTCATAACCAATTGTAAAAAAAAAAAATCATTTTAATGGATAATTTTCATAAAAATTATACAAATCAAACACACTTAATTAACAATTTCCTACAAAACAAGTTCTAAACAATTACTTTCCCTGAAATTCGTTTTATTTTTACCTACTTTCTACTATTGCAATCAAACGGATCCTTAGATCATTGCTCAATTTGACGAGTTTTTCTTTTTTACAAAAAAGAGAGAGAAGTAAACCCTTGTTGAGAATATTGTTAGATTGAGCATGTTTGGAGTTGTTTGCTCTCTTTTCTCATGCTTATAAGCATGAAATGAGTGACTTGAACAATTAAGGCTAGTTTTACATAGCTTTTGAAAAATCAAAAGTTGTTTATATGATTAATAAGCTGCTTTTGAATATATTTGGATAATTTTTAAAAAAAATTGCAGCCATAATATCAAATCTTTTAACTTTTATGCAGGCTTGGCACAAACCTTTAATTTGTAACACTTACAGTATCAAACATTTTAAAAACTCGCATCTGAAGTCTCAATGAATGGAAACTATTAGTTTAACCGTTAGTTGATCAAAATCAAAAGCCTAACCAAATTTCAAAGAGCAAATATTCATATGAAAAAAAAAAAATTAAATAAAATACCAATATATATATGAAAACAGTGTTCATATTCTTCCCATACCCCCACCCACTCAAAACCAAAAATCAAACCACTATGCCCACAATCGCACCATCGCACCACTGCTTCTACCCCGAACACAACCACCCAATTTCCTGTCGGAATTTCGCCATTTTACTCTCATCAATCATCACTCTCCCACTCCTTTATCTCGTTCCGTCACCTCCTCCAGCCACCTCAATCTCCTTCAACATCTGTAGTAATTGTTTCCCCCATCTCAATGCACATTTTTTTCTCGACGTAATGAAGCCCTTATTTATTAACTTTTCATGTTATTTATTTGATTAACATACCAGAAGAATGTCTAGGAGGACAGAAGAAGAAAATTGCAAAATACCTGTTAGCACCTGTTGGGCAAATGTGATTGATTTGGATTGAATTTAACCCTTCGGATGGTGAAAAGTGAATCGGGATTTGGTAGAAATGACTGGGAAGATATTTAGAAGTTGCTTAAATCTGCTCCTAGTAATCGTGTTCCTCATGATAGGAGTTCCTTTGTCGAGATTCAATCAAATATCGAAGTTGAGGTAATTGAACAACCCGCCCCTTCCTCCACTTCAAGAAATGTACTTGTAGTTGTAAGCAACCTCAAATCAGCTCCAGTAAAATGACTTAATCGCACTTAGACTGAACTATTCCTAGCAGATCTCTTTAATGACTTTTTACGAGTGCCGACTGTGCTTCTGGTATCTTCTACGAAATTCATACTGCCACGTAACATTTTGACTACTGTCGAAGAAACTGCTCAAAAGATGCACAACCAAAGTTTTCTCCATCCTCTTTACCTCGGTAAAGAGTTGACTATATCTAATTTAATGCCTCAAACATTAAAAATGATAATCTAAAAGAAAAGGGGAAGTCCTGTACAAACCTTAAGTGAAATAAACACAATAAAGGGGAGTCAGAAAACCAAACAATCAATTGCAGAAGAAATTTATCTTCACCATTGAAACTCAACGAAAATAGCACAAATGATATTTGGAGAGAGACTCATTAGCTATACAGGTTCACTAAAATGCAGACTGCTTCACATTTGCATACACTGCAAATGAAAACAAATTTGAAATACAACTTGATTATATGTATTTGCAATCATAACATACATTTCCACAGATAAGCTAAAGAATGGTTGTGACGAGGAAATGTTAATTACCAAATGGAATACGACTTCTAAAGGACAAGTGAAATCTCAACGGCTCAAACTAAGCTTTCCACACAAGAATGCTGAAATATTTAAGCTACTTTCTGATACGAACTAAATCAGTATATCTCCATGGTGCAGCCCAAGGAGACACGTCTCGAGTACTTAAAAAGCAGCAATGAGATTCATTTGAGTACTTAAAAGAGTACCTTTGACTTCAGGAATGCTCTTGAAGAAAGACAATCTATGAAACTGCAGTGCCAGTTTGATTAAGAAGCAAAAGAACTCTATAAATCCTGCCATTGGTTTGTACGCCTGGCTTATGATGCATGACGAATCACATTGCAATAATAGTTATCACTGGGGAACATATTACCATCACATCCTCTGCTGCATGAAGACTCTTGGAAGGGCTTCTCAGTAATTTCCTGAGCAAATCTCGAGAGGTAATTTAGGCCCATGAGAAGTTCCACAATTGCTGCTTCAGTCTCTTCTTGATTTGCAAAGTAAAGGGTTTGGACAAGGAGCACATTTGTCCTGGAAACCATTTGCTGCCTCTCAAAGTTTCTCTCAGAATGCCATCTTATCATGCTGTGAGCAAGTGGAGACAACCATTCAAGTATTCTAGAAACTGCGAAGCTCCAGTTGGCTGCAAAGGCAGCATCATAAACACATGAAGCCAAAGATTTGGAAAATACCTTTAACTTTGCCCTAAGACAGCTTCGGATACTTGCAGGTAACATATTGTAAAGGTCATCTCTAGCATCAAGGCTGATTAAGTGAGGAGATGAAGCAAGTTTCTCTATTAATATGATGATATTTGCATAATGGAGAGCTAAAGCAGCATAACCTAGAGTAGAAGGAGAGGGATTTAACAGCTGCCGCTTGTAATTGAAGAACGATACTTTACTTGATGTTATGCTACTGTGTACAATAGGAACTGCATTGGTGTCTTTCGTTTCATCAGCATATCTCTGAGAAGCACAATTTGATCTCAAAGAGCCACTGCTCGATGGTGTGTAGCTCTGTACAACAGGTGAATCACTTCCACCAGTCATGCATCCTTTGAAAGGTCCAACGGGATCAAAACGTCTTGATTTTGCTTGTTGTGGTTTACCACAACCGAGAGAAGACAGTGAGCGGGTGTGCAACTTCTTGTTCCTAGATCTATTCTTATCACGGTTCAGACCCAGATTTGAAAATGACCTTCCAAAAGGACCTGGAAATCTAGACAGGCTGTTTTCAGATGGAGAAAGTGGTAATTGTAAAATAGCAGAGATGGAATTATTACGAGTAAGACAATCATCAGGGAAGCACTCATAATGATTAATTGCTTCTACATTTTCTATATGGTTTATCCCATATACATGTTTGATCCTCTCGATAATCGTAAAAATGGATCGAAGCAAAAGGCGGACGATGTAGTCATACGATCTAACCCAAGGAGACATATCCCGCAGATTCTTCACTTCCTGACGTTGCCACACGACCTTCTGCTGAAACTCGAGCAATTTCACCTGGCTTAAACCAGCACTAGCCTGCATCCGCCTCAGACTCTGCTCAAGCTCTGCCAACACTTCAAGTTCTTGAAACAACTGCTCAGTGGAGCCAAAAAACCTTTCCATTTTCTTAACCTTCCTCTCCATCCTCTTCAGCTTATATTGCCAACCACTCCATTTGAGATCAATCTCAACTGGGTTTTCAAAAACACGCTCAAGATTGTGATATGTTGGATCAGCACACTTCTTCCCCAATATAGTCACAGATTTTGCCACACTTCCCAAATTCTCTAATATCTCAGCAAGAGCAAGATCCATGAGATACTCATCGTCATCAGAAACGAGCTTTTGAATACCTAGTGAGTTTACGACCTCTTCCCTGAATCTAACAATTTGCCTATCATCTACACATTGCCACAAATAAACCACCTTTGACATCAATCTTGAGACTTCAAACGCTAAAATTCCTATCACAAGCTTTTCAGGTTCCAGTGCCATGCTCTTTCTTGAACTTCTCCATATATTACTGAACCATGACTCTGTCAGCATACCCCCCATATTATCTATTTACACCAAAATCTCAATTGATTTCACAGATCCTGTTTAAGAAATCAAAGTTGAAGCTAAAATTACATAGCAAATTTGAAACACCAAAAAATACCCCTCAAAATCGTTGTAGAAAAAACCATAATAACCAAATCATTTTATGCTGCTGCTGTCGCAACTTACATAAAAACTCCTCGGTCGAATAATATCTATCTCCCTCAAATTGTAATTAGGCAAGCAGAAGTAACATTATTCTCAGAAGATTTTCTATTCTGTTTATTAAGATTCATAAAAGTATTTGCATAAAAATAAGAAAAAGAGAGCTTACAAGTACTCAATAAAGAGGGAAAGAAACTCTAAACAAATTAACTTTTTCTTCTTGTTTTGATCAATCAAAGATCCTCAAAAAGAATATTCTACCTAAAATAAGAGAGAATTACAAATTAACAAAAACTAGAGAGAGAGAGAGGGAAAAAAAAAAGGCACTCTCAAGTTTGTATAAATATAAATATATTTCTAATTAGGAAAAATTATCAGTTTCACTAACATTTTTCTCAGAGAAACCAAACAGACCAAAATCGTACGCAGATTTCCCAAAAATCAACTCACAAGTAAAAGAGTGAAACTACGCCGATTAAAAACCCATACTCACCGTCTGATCCAAGAACGAAGTACAATGTTTGAATTTCTAATCAACATTTTGCCGTCAAGATCCCAATAATTGCACTCAGAAAGAGAAACATGTATACATAATTTGTGCGTTTTTTTTTTTTGTACGTGAGAGAGAGAGAGAGAAAATTATCTTTACTTTAAATTTGAGGAGAGGGGTTGAGGAAAAAGGAGGAACGAAGGTGTGCAGGTTTATAACCGGCTCACCACTAGCGTAAGATAATGACGAGCAATTCAAGAAAAATTATAGTGCGCCCACTACTCGTTTTGTACTGTGGCCGATGTAAACACATTCGTTTATGCTCTCGGATATTATAACACGTGATTGATATTCTTTTTTAAATCACGGATTATGTCGTTTTAATGACATAATTTTCAATATTTTTAGCAGGATTTTAACGTTTAGGACTTAGGTTGGTATAATGGTGTCGGTTTTGGAATTTGGTTTTACTATATTTACGTAATAGATTTATATAATAGTTTTTATACACGTAATATAGTAAAATATAATTGGATCAGAATTTTTTCAATGAAATAATAATAAAAAATTTACACTCTCTGACACATCATTTGTATGTAAATCATTATATAACTGCTTATGTACAAGCAAAATTATTTTTGGAACTTGATAGGTCATGTGATTAATTATTTACATTATTATTAGTTTTATAAAGGAAGTTACTCTTGTTGGTAACTACTCGTCTTAATTCACCTGAGATTTTTTTCGTTATTGTCGATTTTATTATTTATCTACTGATGATAGGATTAATGTAGCACATAAAACTTGAGGGCGTTCTACGTGTTAGTAGATACTTATTATGATAAATGGAAGTTTTGCAGGACAATCTTAAATTAACACATAATATTCATAAATATAAATGTTGTGTGACAAGAATTTTAAGATGCATAAATGATCAAATAACGATATTGATATAGTAATTTTTAGTGGGTCCTATCGTCCTGAAAGTCGAACACCAAATTTATTTGATGAAATGTGTTCTACTTCACGCGTAGAATATATTTATTTTTAGTGATAAGCATTTAGTAATATAAATTAAATTTGTGACATGTGCAATGGCGCCATCTTAACCTCGTGCCTTTAAAATATTGTTAATGTCCTAACGGTTTGTGATTTAACCCAAATGTTGCTTTCATGTATTAAGTTAGATAGTGTAATTAAAGTTTAAAATAGACATCGTAACTAATCTAAAAAGTCAATTACCAGAACATAGTTAGGACAATATTTAGTCGTACTATTTCTTTTTCTTTTTAAATACCTCTATATTGTGCCTAGAATACGTAAAATTCAACTTTTTAAATAAAAGGAATACAATTTCACTCTGATTTGAATGAGTTGGAGACATATAATGCTAGATGGGCCCGACGAATTGTCAACTGTAATTCAAGACTTTCGAATAATTAGGAAGACTACTCGAATTATGTTAAAGAATATTAGTCTTTACATAAATAAAAATAATTAAATAAGCTTTGCGACAGAAAATTGTGGTAAGAGTAGACATTTTGATTTCTTTTACACATTAGCCAAAGAGTGGAAGAAAAAGGGTGGCATAGTAATGAAAGAGATGTATGGATAAGACAAGTAGGTTTTTTGGAAAAGTTAGCCCACCAGTAGTTGCCTGTCATATTCATGTTTATGCCTATGAATTGTGGGATTATTGGATTAAAAAAAAATCTTTATAGGACGTTCGTACAGACATAGACCAACATGGAACAGTACAAAATAATATAATAAAATTTAATAAATAATGCTATTCATAATAAGAACTATTAATAATCGTAATGATTTGATGGAAACAAAAATAGTTTAACACGTTTGTAAAATTAACGTCTGTTGGAGTCCTTTTTTTTTTTTTTTTAACCCAAAAATGCATTTTGGAATGGTATTTTGTTGAAGAATACTTGGTTAAAAAATAAGGAAAAATTTTAAGTTTACGTGTAATACTATTTTTGTTAGAAATTGTTTATTAATTAGATTTTGAGTTCCAATTTAGTGGGAACTGTACTTCGATTTTAACAGGACCAAGTATTTCACATTCGTTTCCACGAGGTGATTAACATGATATATTTATTTATCGAAGACTATTTAGAATTGAATGAAATATTTGATATCAAAGTCACCCAGTTGAAACTATAAAATAATGAAGAATTTGATTTATTCAAAATTGCCAAAATACTGATCCCATATAGGAAAGGGCTTGAAGGATGTTCGAATGGCCACGAACAAGTCTATAAATAGCCTGCCCCGCTGCCAGAAAAATTACACCATTTTCATTGCAAATATTCTCTGCATTGAATCTCATTCTTCCTTTCTCTCATTCTGATAT
>CAIGRN010062149.1:0-18385 GCA_903798345.1 Fraxinus anomala
ATAATACAGAAAAGTGAGATAAAATCTTAAAAACTAAGAGATATCACCAATACGAGCAACAACAATACTCGATTTGGTTACAAGAAAATACTGAACTAATATTTTCAATATTAGTTCTAATAACCTACAATCCAAACGGAAGAATTGTAAGATATAACCCTGAAGAACTTAACAATTAAAAGATGAGGGACATACTTTGCAAATATAGAAGGAAATGGCAAAATAATATTTTTATAGAGATTATTTTATATTATTAAAAATCTTTGTGAGGATCTGGCAAGGTTCTGACAAATTTCTTCTGGTAGTATAGCATGACCCATCTTACAATAGAGCAAACATCTTTTTATAATACTATTTTAATGTACAAGTCGACGCTCGTCTTGCTTTCACCCATGCGTTTCTCACTCGCAAAATTCAATTTCACCCAATTTCCTCCAAAATTAGGCTTTCCATTTTGGATTGAAATGGACAATCCAATCTATGCTTGCATTTGTGGCATCAACAAGTTATTATGGGACACGATACATCACAAATACTTCTTGGATTGAAATGAATCTAGGGTGAAGATTCTTAAATTGAGCAAATCACGGGGGTAAGATTTCACTCGAGCCCCACGAACTTGGTTATTCCTTATCTTCGTTCCAAATGTTTTGCTTAAATCGAGTGCTTGTCCAAGTTTCCATTTAACAAGTGTCATGTGAATAATTTTGAAATGTTATTTAACGTTAGTGACTAAATTAGTCGAAAAAGTATTTTAAACACCAAATTGAAAATCTTTCATAAATTTCACTAACTACACTTGAAATTAACTAGAGTACAACTTGTAAACCCTTTGCTAATAAGGTGATTATATTCTCTCTACTTTAATTGTTGCTGAGATCTTCAATTTTTGTCTATTGTAGCAATTATTTTCTTAATTATTTTCGACGAATTCTTATCTTCAATTTTACATCAACTAGTGCATCTCGTCCTTAACGAAAATTTATATCGAAATATTTTGTTTTCGTATTTTGAAATGAGAGAAAAATATTTTTCGCACTTTTTATTTATTTATTTTTTAAAAAATATGATGGAAAAATTATTTATTTTACGTAATTTCAACGGACTTTTGGACATAAACTATTACGAAATGCAAAATCTGTAAACACTTTGCCAATGGGATAGTTATATTGCAACTACAATTTTTATTTCATACACTACATTTTAATTGTTGTTGAGCTCCTCAATTTTTGGTTATTGTAGCAATTTTTTTTTAAATTTTTTTTTCAACTTTACATTAATTAGTATGTCCTCGTCTTTAATGGTAATTTATATCAAAATATTTTGTTTTCATACTTTGAAATGTGAGAATTTTTTTTGCACTTTTAATTTATTTATTTTTAAAAAATATAATGAAAAATAAGTTATTTTACGTTATTTAAATAGATTTTTAGACATAAAATTGTTATAAAATACAAAATTTGTTAAAGTTTGAAGATAAAATGATATAAAAAATTGTTAGAGACATAAGTTTTATAATGAACAAAGATTAAGAATCTTAAATTCAATTAAAATGTGGTAGAAGAAATAAAAATTAAAATTTGGTGGAAGAAATAAAAATTGTGGTATGAATGTAATTAGAGTTAATTGTCTCAATGGTCACTGAACTTATATATCCGTGTCTTCGATTACTCATTAAAGTTTAAATTATCAAGTTATGAATATTATATCTATCAAAATGTTAGACGTTACTCACTGATATAACATTCGTTTCAAACCGTCAATAGAATTAGTGACTTGACTAACGAAATATACATGTGGCGTTTCGTCACACTGCTTACAAATTGTCACGTCCTCAATTGTTTACTAAATTTTGAAAATTGTTTTCGATTGTTCACTAAACTTTGAAGAACATTTTCAATTGTTCGTTGAAGTTTGATGTGGTCGAATTTGGCCACTGAACTCATAAAAATGACGTCGGCTATTGTTCGATACCACAAGTGTACATATTTCGTAAAATTAATAAAATGGACAAACGAGTCTGGGGTTGTCGAACCTACGAGAAATGATTACTCAATTACATAAATGTGCTTTGTTATTAAAATTAAATTTAATTAAAATTTGAATTGTGAAACAAAATGCACAATAAATTTAATTAAATTGATTGTGTGTTTCGTTACAAAACCTAAATTTTAGTTAAAATTTATTATATGTTTCGTTGCAAAATTTATTTAGTTAAATTTGTTGTGTGTTTAATTATAAAATTCAAAATTTATTTTAACAACGGAACACAATAAACTTGACTAAATTTCTAATGATGAAAATAATTTAAAATTCTACAACATGTTAAATTAAATTTAGCTATTGTAGACTTGAGTAATTTCTCGTAGGGTTGACAATCCGAACTCATTTGTTCACTTTATTACTTTTACACGACTTGTACTCTAGCGGTACAAATTTTTTAACGACAACATGCCGACTTTATTTTATAAGTTTAATGGTCAAAATTCGACTATCTCAAATTTCAGTGAGCAATCGAATACGTTTTTTCAAGTTTAGTGAGTAGCCAAATACATTTTTAAAGTTTAGTGAGTAATCAAAAATGTTTTTCAACATTTAGTCAACAATCGAATACGTAACAATTTGTTAACAGTGTGATGGGGCACCATATGTACATTCTGTTAGTTACGTTATGGATTCTATTATCGATTTGAAATTGATGTTATGTCAATGAATAACGTCCGACGTTTGAATAAGTTTAGTGGTCAAAATTTGATATTTTAAACTTAAGTGAACAATTGAAAATCTGACATAAGTTCAGTGACCATTAGAACAATTAACTCAGATAATTATCCTCGCCAATATCCATGTTTCCCCTCTTCGGAACCACACTTGAGCTAGGGTTTCACAATAGTCCAAATTCTGGGGTTCTGAGAATTTCATCGCCTGTACCGGAAAATTTTCAATCGACAGCTGTAGCATGGATTTCGACGAGTACGATTACTTGGAGAAGGCTGTGGAAGAAACCAATGGTTCATCGAAAACTAGCAGCAAGGACCCTTCGGAGAAGGAAAGGGACGGAGAAAAGAGTGAAAAGGGGTACAGAAGAAGGGACAGGAGCGAGGAAGATGATTTGGACGAAGAGGAGCGGGATCGAAAGAGCAGCAGCAAGAAACGGCGAAGCGAAAGGGACAGTGAAGAGAACGGACGCGATAGAGACCGTGATCGAGAGCGGGATAGGGATAGAGATAGGGAGAGGAGTTCCAGGCACAGGAGTCAAGATAGGGATTTGGAGAGGGAAAGAGATAGAGAGAGGCGGAGCTCGAAGGACCGGGATAGGGAGAAGAGAGAAGATAGGGAGAGGGACAAGGATAAGGATAAGGATAGGGAAAAGAGGGATAGAGAAAGGGAGAAGGAGCGGGAAAGGCGAGAAAGGGAGAAGGAGAGGGAGCGCGAGAGGGAAAGAGAAAGGGAAAGGGAGAGATCGAGATCCTCATCCTCAGCTAGTTCCGACCAGCGTGAAAAAGAGATGGAGTTGATGCGGGAAAGGGAGCGAGAGCTTGAATTGCGTGAGAGCAGGTGATGTCAAATACCTTTTCTTTATTGGTGTTTAGCCATCTTTCTCAATATTATTGCTGTTTTATGTTGTTTAGTTATTGTTAAGATCTTTCAAAAATTTGGTTGGTTTGGATTTTTTCACTTGGAACTTGCGAGTTTTTCCTTTTAGCTGTAGGTAAGGTGTTATTAATCTGGCGGAACCAATTTTCCTTTTGCACGGTGCACTCGGTGCTGTATTTCTGTGTCATAGTTCAATGAATTGGTGAAATAGCGTCTTCCTGATGTAATGCCTTCAATTTGTTGTTTATGTCATTTTCCCTTTTTGTTTTCTCGAATTTTGTCTTTAATGAGGTGAAAACTTCATTTTGGAATTCTTGTTGAGGTTTTGACTTGAACTCAAATATACTCTTCTTTAATTTCATTTCTTGATATCATCCACATAGTTGCCTATAAGAAATTTGCATAGGTTTCACAATATTATAAATAATTAAGGGCCTGTTTGATAGGCCATTATTTTCCATGTAAAATGGAAAACAAATTCCAACTTTCACTTTTGCCTTATTTGATACACTTTATTTTCCATGGAATTTTTTATTTTCACCTTTGGCGCACATGCTCACCAATTCCTTGGTTTGGTGGGAATTAATTTTCCAACTTTTTTTTTTTAAGCAATTGGAAAAAATTCTAGATATAATGGTAAAATAATTTATCACTTTTATTGACAATTTCATGCAAAACAAAGCCAAACGAATTGTGGAAAATTATATCAATCAAACATAATTAATTACAATTCACTGTAAAACAATTTCTATGCAATTCAATTCCCTAGAATTCATTTTTTTTCCACCAATTTTCCACCTTTGCAATCAAACGGACCCTAAGAATATTTATTTCAATTCTTAAATCATTAGTCCTGCTGGTAATTGAATTTAGTTTGTTAGATTACACATGTTCTGCTGAATATATTTTTTCCTTAAGTGACTGTCAATGGTTTTCAACGGCAAAATTAAGTAAAATGATTTCTTACATTTTAGTTAAATGTTATTTTCCTCCCGTGGCCCTTGTTGTGGGATTGAAACATGAAGGAAATGTATAAAATGGTCTGACTGCAGAAAAAAGTAAGTTTATGCATAAAGGATATAATATTCTAACTTGGATTGAAATCGTAGATGGATTATTTGCACATCTTAATGGGCTAACAATGCGGAAACCCCTTGAAGGCTTCTTCATTGAAGAAAATGGCTTTTCCACATATTGAGTTTGATAAGGTCTGTTAAGTTTCTTTATTTGGGCTTTTAGATTTGGCGTACTCTTCCATCCTTCTAATGTTTTGCATAGCTAGATTTAAGGTTACTTTCTTAACTATGAGCTGAGATGTTGACCACTGGTGTGTTGAATTTTTAGGTCCGCAATGCCTGTGGTGAAGCTGTATCAGTTTTCAACCTTTTCTTCAATTCGCAGATGAAAATGCTTTAGCTCCATATTTGTGGTCTCCCTTTGCTCTGAACAGGGATATAAATACCAAATTTCACTATTTGGAACTGGTCCAAATATAACAAATTGTGAATAGATTAAGCATGCTATGTATAGTGTTGGAACTCATAACACATGTGATAGTGGATAATGCTTCATGAATTTAAGGAGAAAACATGTAGACTTCCCTTCTTTTTTCCCCTTTTCCCTTTAGATATGATGGACATAAGATTCTTTTCTCAAAATCGTTACCTGGCTGCAAAATTGAGCAAGACTCTGGAGATTTTTGCCAACATTTCTTTTCAGTGTATAAATGATCTGATTATCGACATTTCTTCACCGTTCTAGTTATCTTTTTGCCAGTGTACAAGTGTCTCAAGCTGGACTTGGCAAAATGATTAGATCATTATCTCCTTTGTACCTTGTGATATAACCTAGTTATGACAGGAAAAATTATCTACTAGGTTGGTTTCCTTGTTCCTTTGTGTAAAAACTAGTTTTCTGGTCTAGGTTTTAGCCATGTAAAGTGGAATTCATGCAAAGAATGGTTGCCAACTTTGAGTATGTGGGGGATGGAAATACATAACATTGGGGTGAATATGAACAAGGGTTTGGGATTATGTTCTTACAACAACTTCCAGAAGGCGAACAAAGGCTTCATGTATCTTAATATTGATATGTTCCTACGATTGGATATATACTCATTTTTCTTAGAGTCGATAATGCAGGAGATTCAAGGAAAAGAAAGAAGCAGTAGAGCCTGAAGCTGATCCAGAAAGGGATCAGAGAACTGTTTTTGCATACCAGGTCTGTGTTTTCCCCATTGGCGTTACATTTGGAATACGATAACTAAGCGTTTATAAATCACCTCAATGACTATTTATTTCCTTTTTTTCCTTAATATGCAGATGCCACTTAAGGCCACTGAGAGGGATGTTTATGAGTTCTTTTCACAAGCAGGAAAGGTATGTGAAGATTTTAAATTTTTTTTCTAGGTGTTTAACATGCTACCTTTTCTTCATTGTTTTCAAGTGCATATCATTTAGAGGCATATAATCACTGTATCACTGTAGAATGCATATTCTGCTGTACACATTTTACTTATTAAAATGCATATCCTTCCTATTGTTGTAAATGCACCTCTGCTTCAGTTGCAATTAGTGTAAATGCTTAATCGTGTATTAACATTCTACATGTATGCACCTCCTTCCTATTGTCATGGAATGCATATTCTGCTGTACAAAATTACTGATTATTATTAACTGATAAAATGTGAGTTTTCACTGTTCTAATTATAGTTTACTTATCAAAATGCATCTCCTTCCTACGCTGCTTCAGTTACAATTAGTGTAAACGCTTTCTCGCGTATCAACATTCTACCTGTATCTGCTGTATAGTTATTGTTTGAATGGGTTCACTTGCGATACTGTGGCATCGACTGCACATGATGAATAGTAGTTGGAGGCATGGGAAGGTTTTGGATTCTTTTGCTCCTGCAACTTAATATTTTTTATTGACTTTCCCATTTTTCATCTGCAGGTAAGGGATGTACGACTGATTATGGACCGGAACTCAAGGAGATCAAAAGGGGTTGGGTATGTTATCTTATGCTTATATCAGACGTATCGATTTTCTATTCCCCAATTTAAATGTCAATGTATTGATGTCCCATTGCTGCATTAAGTATCAATTCTTTTGGGACATAAGAATTTTGTTTGATGCTACTTGGTTCACCATTTAGTGCTGCTCATTCTCTACTATGAGCAGTATTCCCCTGTTAGTGTACTGCTGTGGTGATTATAATTTCTGTTTATTAATGCATGGACTACAGCTTTGTTAACACTTCACTCAGTAATATTTTTAGCCCCAGTTTGACAACCATTAAAAAGAGGTTATGTTTGGGAAAAATGAGTTTTGGAATAGTGATTTTTTTGGAGAATGTGGGGTTAAAATGGAGAAAAAAATTTGGGTTTATGTGCAGTATACTTATTGTGAGAATGTACGGTTGAAAATAAGCTTGAGAAAAAGAGAGTTCTATAAAAATGGTTGTCAAACAGGGGCTTAATTTTCTTCCTTTGAGCAGATTGTTACTTGCAGATGGCGAGAGGAAATTATCTTTCCTTGGGATCTTTGTCGGGTTCTTTAAATTGTAAATTTTATAGAAGTGTAATTGTGGATATGATGTGAGGTCTTGGCTAAAGATTGAACATGGAGAGCTTGATGTTATTTTATCTCGGCGCGTGACATTAAAGTTTTTTTGTCGACGGAAGCCTTCATTAGAAGAAACTATACAACCTCATCGATTCTTTTGATTCTTCGACATTAAGGTCTTCAGACATGTATTTTTAAGATTTTTGGACCTGTTACCATTATTAACTGTTTCCATACCTACCTTTCTAAATGGTGGTTTGATCTGTTTGAAGTAGGAAAGCTGTGGTTTGAGGGTCTGTTATCACTTTAGCTTTGAACTCTTCTAATGTACACTCTCACTGTTTAAAAACTACTTGTTAATGCTAATGGCTTTGAAACTAGATCACATTCTTTGAATGTGTCTGGTTCAAATTTTTGGAGTTGCCAAATTGGTTATGTTAGCAACCAATTTTGTTATTTTACTGCGAAGCAATAAATTTAAAATATAGCCCTTGATTGGGCTCCATTTTAATCAAATTTTGGGGAAAATGTATTTTGAAATAGTAATATTTTGGAGAATGTGTGGTTAAAATTATTTTGTAAGGGAAAGTTTTGGTTTTATATGTAATATTATTTTATTGAAGAATGTGTAGTTGAAAATGAAGAAATTGAAAAATGAATTAAATTGAAATGGAGCCCAAACAGGGGTATAGGCAACACATTAAATTATATAGCAGCAGTGGAGAAATATGACCAACATGATTCAAAAAGCTTACAGAGATTAATAAAGGAAAGGTGATTGGTGATTGTGTTGACCTGTTCGTGCTTTTTGACCAGGATTTTATTGCCTTTTTATCCAGACCAGTTTTATACAAACTTATGTGCTATCATGTTGCCTTATAGCTCACATTGTCTCCTTGTCTTTTTCTTAACGCGATTAATGTGGCAAATGTATATTTTGATAACAGGTATATTGAATTCTACGATGTCATGTCTGTGCCTATGGCTATAGCCCTGTCTGGTCACCTACTTCTTGGACAACCAGTAATGGTTAAACCTTCGGAGGCTGAAAAAAATCTTGTCCAATCGAATACTTCTAATGGTGGTTCAGGTGTTGTGGGACCATATGGTGCAACTGATAGGAAGTTGTATGTGGGCAATTTACACTTCAACATGACAGAATTTCAGCTCAAACAGGTAAATGGTTTGGTAGTCATTTACTTCAGCATGCCTTTCTCACTTCTGCTGTTAATTACTCCGAATTTAACAAGAAGACCAATGTGAAGGGTTTCAAATGGGCACATTTGTCAACCATAATATATCTTCTACATTCTTGGTATCTAAATAAGAATCATTCCCAACTAATATGATTAGTCTAATATAAAATTAGTATTTCATTGATCATATTGACAGTGGCTGATAAGGAATTAACGTATACTTGATCCAGGAGACCCATACCTGAGAACCGATAGTTGTTAGGAACGGTTTTGGATATACTGACAGGCACTGTTTGTTATTTGTTAGTTTGTGAATTAATAACAGGCTGATTACACGTGACTAATCATTTAGTTATTTCAGTGTCAGTCTGCTGTTTGTTAAAATCACCTATCTGGGAACCTATCATTTTCTTGTTTGTGGTTATTATCTACAAATACAAGTTTCCATTATTACAGTTCAGTGTTCCTATTTTCTGTTTTAGTTATATGCATCTCTTGATGTTTATTTTCCTCCCTAGATTTTTGAAGCATTTGGGCCTGTGGAGCTTGTGCAACTACCCACGGATCCAGAGACGGGACATTGCAAAGGTTTCGGGTTTGTTCAGGTCAGTATTTTGTGTAAGTTGATTGTGTTGATTTGCAATCATGTTTTCACCTTGTGTTTTAACATGAATTTTATTGATACATCATTGCAGTTTGCACAGCTTGAACATGCAAAGGCAGCACAAAGCTTGAATGGGAAACTAGAAATTGCTGGTCGAACAATCAAGGTGTTAGGCTCATATATCACTTTAACTTTCCATGTTGATACTGTGAATATCCACATATTCTTAACATGTCTTCATATTGCACATCGTTTCTTGTCATCTCTCTACGGCAATCTCAATTGACAGTTTGTTTCCTGAATCACCTCTTTCTGTTTTTAATTCAACTCAGGTTTCCTCTGTTACGGATCATGTTGGAGTTCAAGATGCAGGAGCAAAAACTGCAGATTTTGATGATGATGATGGGGGTGGTTTGGTGAGTTAAATTTTGTTAACTGATGTCATTAAATTGATCATATCGTAGTGAAGATGTAATTCATTTATTGTTTCTAAGTGGTTGTGAAGTGCTGTTATAATACTGCAAGCTGACAGTATAGTTATGCTTTGAGTCATGTTTTCTGCTTTGCTTAAGTAGTTAAGAAATATTAATTTTGTATCGGAAGTTGCTTGATGAGCGGCTGCATTGCCTCCTTCTTCTTCTTCTCCTGCTCCCCCTCCCCCTTCCATCTTTTCATGATGGACTCTATGATTCTAAGTATGAGAACTAGAGTGCAGTCAGTCGATGTGAAAATGTGTTAACCTTGGGATATTTCGTTTTTAGATAACATTGATCTTGGCATTAATGTGATTTTGGAAATTCAGGGCCTATTTGAGCCCCATTTTTGGTGTAGAATGCATTTTGGAATAGTAGATCGATGGAGAATGTGTGGTTAAAAATGAAAGAAAAGTTTTAGGATTGTGTTTGATATTATTTTATTGAAGAATGTGTGGTTGAAAAGATGAGAGAAAAATGTATTTTTTGAAAAAATGGGAATCAAACAAGCTCTCATGTATAACGGACCATTCCTGAAAGATGATTTTTTCAATATAACAAGTAGACCATGCAATTATGAGAACCTAGTGCCATCCTAGACAGATGTATTCTGTGTGCGAAAGGCTGTTGGAAATATCTTTTAGCCCATCTGGTGGAATAGGTCACATAAGTTGAAGTGCTACTGGTTGTTTCCTAAGTTGATTGGCAAAGCGTTCAGATGCGTGCATATGTTTGTGTGCTTGTCTCTCGATTCGGTATTGACTTTCTGTTGATATCATTCAAAGCTCTTTATTTTTGGGGAACTTTAATGCATATGATGAAATGCATTGAAAACAGTGCATTTTCAAATTTGAGTCTTGCTGTTCTTATTTTCTAGCGGTGCTAGGGGTGTAAACGAGGCTCCACTATTGTATTTAACGGACAAGAATTAGTGTCCAAACGTTGGACTGACTTGGAGAATTCTTTATTTGCATAAATGATGTGGAAATAAATTGTCTGCAAAAATCATCTTAGATGATCTCGTCAAAGCTGAAGCTTGGGGAAGTATGATGGCTGATTTTCTGTTGTTACAGCTTTCCATACACAATCCTGAAATCGCAGATATAGATACCCCAAAACTAATGGTTTGAGTTTTCATAATCAGTGCTGTGTCTTCTGTTTCTTCACGAGGTTCTCATTGTTCATTGTTGTATGATTTCCCCAGGCTTTGAATGCTCAGTCAAGAGCTTTGCTTATGCAGAAGTTGGATCGCAGTGGTATTGCTTCGAGGTTTGTACATGGGATTGAATTGTATTCATTCCTTCCTTTCTTCTTGACTGTCGACTCAGGCTTGATTTTCCATTTTTTCTTTCAGTGTTGTGGGGCCCCTTGGAGGAGTGCCTGGGCTCAATGGATCCGCTACATCACAAACAGCAATAAACATGCCCCTGAATCCAGTGACGGTACTTCCTACTCCAGTTCTTCCAACCCCGGTTGTTTCTATGGCCCCTGAACCTATTGGGAACCCCAGCGAGTGTTTACTATTGAAGAATATGTTTGATCCAACTGCCGAGGTTTGTTTTATTTATCTGTCATTGATGCGTACAATTTGAGGAAAGTTTTGTTTACGTTTTTCCATTTATGCTTGAATATGATTTGGCAGGAGGATCCGGAGTTTGATTTGGACATTAGAGATGATGTGCATGAAGAATGTTCCAAGTATGGACGGGTAAAACATATATTTGTGGACAAGTAAGTTTCTATATAACATTTTTTGTCTATTTTTATTTGCATGTTATATGAAGATAATGATCTATTGATACCTTGATAGCATGATAATTTTGATACACAACCACAAGGTCTCCCATTGAAAGAAAGAAACAAAAAATCCCATCCTATAATTGGTATCTTGTGAAGTTTATGTTTATACTTGTAATAAGATCAATTGTGCTTATTGGCTACAACAGGTGAAAAAAGAAAGCCGAAGATAAATTTACTCTCGTAATCACACTTGGTGAACAGCTGGATGTTGTCTAATAATATTCTTCTGACTTACAGGAATAGTGCTGGTTATGTATACTTAAGGTTTGAAAGTGTGGAAGCAGCATCACGTGCTCAACAAGCAATGCATAAAAGATGGTTTGCTCGTAGATTGATCTCAGCCATATTCTTGGTAATATATTTGTAAACGATCACCCACCCCACCCCAGGGAAGAGTCTACAGCTAGAAAAATGTCTCTTCTTAGTACAACTGACTTGTGGGAACATAAAATTAATTTCCTTTTACTTCCCTGAAATGCCAAAATTCCTATGCTAGTTAGATTTTTCAAGATTCTTGACAAGGGATAACCTGATCACCTCGAGGTCCCTATGTTAATCACACGTAAAAAACTTATCCATGTCCAAAATTATATAATGAATTGAAAATTCTCTGAAATTAGCTCATACATCATTGTTGCCCTCTACTTTCTTTTTTTCCCCTTTTTTTATTTATTTTCCTCGTTATGTTTTCTCTGCCAGACATTGCCTCATTCCTGCTGGAAATTATAGCAAGGGAACTTGGGGAAATGTGGTTTACTTAAAAGCTTCGGAGCTAAATTTCTACTTAGCTCGATTATTGTTTTATCAAGTTATTTCTGATTTTTGTTTGTAGCAAAGCTTACGGACTAAAGAAGTAATATTTCAATAGTCGTGTAAAAGCAAATGAAGCTCGTGTTAGGTGATCAACTTTTTGTTTGGAGAACGGCTTTAGTGATAAAAAGCTCACAGTGAAAATTGTTTTTCATGGAGAGAGTGGAAAGTAGTTTTCCATTATTTGAATTTGGACGTAGCACCCAATTAAAAAAAAAAAAAAAAACTCTTTTCCAGCTCAACTTGATGCAGAGTTCTGCAATTGATCTGCATTGTGGCTGTATTTAAGTGAATTTAGGCATTTCATTGTTTGAAAGTCGGATCATCTGGTCTTTAACTAGTTTAGCAGACAAAATATGTCAAGAGTTAAAATGGCTACACTTCTAAATGTCCATTTCTTTGTTGTTTTAGATATTAACAGCACTTTTTGCTAATTTTGCAGTTGTTTTATTACCATGGATTTTTTTTTTCTCATTTATGAAGGAGAAATTGTCTTTATTTTTGCAGCAACCATATGAATACGATGCCAAATTTAAAAGTACTGCTTGAACAATCTACTGCTGATCAGTCATGAAACATGAGATAGTGCTGCTACCTGGTATGGATATTTGTGTTTAATCTTCAATGCAGTGATAAAATCCATGTACGAGTAACATTTAATTTATAGTTTAGGTGTTTTGTAACTGTTTTCTAGACCATCTGGATTATGTAATTTCATGAAATATTTGGATTACAGAGTTTTAAGTGGATTAATTTTACCTGATTAAGTCATGCATATGTTATCGGACTCCTTATATTCTCTCGAAAATGGAAGTATATCTTTCTAATGCCTTCATTTCTTATTAACTTCTGTAATGGAGACAAGTATCTCCAAGTTTTCTATTATGCTGATTTCTTTGTTTCATTCAGTTGTATTTCTTGAGGTAAGATAGGGCTTTCACACCTTGATCTACTTGTGTTGAAACACCAAGGACATATAGAACTCTTAGGTTCCCATCTGAGTCATACTTTCTTGGCCTCATAAAGCCTGCCGCTGGCGGCACCCCACCTGGTGGAGATCTATATGTTGCTGTTCAGATGGGTACTTCCTTCTTGGCCTCTGCCGGGATTCATGAATTTATTTAACAGGCAACCCAACCCGATTTGAATTGGTTCTGTTTGGTCGGTTTCTGTTACCTAACCAGATCGATTCATTTCAGAAAATGTCCAAACCGACCAAGTGGGGTGGGTTTGGTTTTGGCTCAAATCTGACCTGACCCCTTGCATATCCCCTTTTTGTTAAGGATCCACACCTTCTTGTACTCCATTATAGTAATATCAACTTAAATTTGTGGAGATTTTGTTCTCATCCCAAATATAACCCAAGAGAAATAGATTTGTCCCATTTCATCCCATCAGTATCATTATTTTCTGGCACATCAAAAAGATCCAAGGGGTTCGTTCAACCTGGGTTTTTTTTACCGTGCTGCTTACGGATGTCTTGAAAAAGGCGCAGTTAATACCATTTTACCCCGCTTTTGACAGGTCGAGGAGTGCCCCATTGGTGATTATTTGGGATAAGAATATTCTATATATGAAAAAATCCTTCACATCCAATCACTTGAGCTTCCTTTGTAGTTTGTACTACAAATTCTCCCTGTTTGTGTCTTACTGCACGGTTTTGGCAAATTTTAAAGCATCCTATAGTTTGAGTAATAATTTGTGAACACTACGAAGCATTTCCATGGGGGTTGGTGAAGGGAGCCAAGAGTATTTAACCTGACATTGGTCTGTGTCGACTTACATGGAATTCAAAGTCTGATACTACTCGGATTAAAGCATAAGCTAATGATGTTTTCGACTATTGAACTTCCACAATCTAGGGGTGCGCAAGTTTGAGCTGCACCGATTCCAAGTCGCTCATATTAGATATACCAAATTCCAGGGGTCACACGTCTTGATATATAGTTATTAACAGATTATATCATCCTTGATGATGGATCCGGCATTAACTAACGCACGTAATGTTTTGAGTCCACTATGGTGACTCGACACTTCGTGTCAATTAGTTCAGGATGGATCATGACCTATTGCATGAAAATAAAATTTTGGTTACATTGTTGGTGTTTTGTTTTTGGAGCGAGAAATTATGCAGCTTTTCCCCCATAATACCAGCATCAAGAATCCCACTGCAAATGGGATAATTCAGAATTGAAGACTATTCGCAAGTTCTTTCTTCATTCATGGTAAAGTTTCAAATTGCTAGGGTCCTTCGTTCCTAGTAAAATTTCGGCAAATTGCCTGGGAACATTCACAGAATAATCTATACAACACGAAGGAGTATAAAGATAACAGTTGGTTGAATCATAGAAAACAGATAATATTTACACGACGTCAGTCTATATGTTTCGAGGGTCAATTTGATTTTTTTTCCCCTAGTTTTATTTATTCCGACGGATCAGCTATTGGACTCCAGCGATGTGCCTCTTTTTGTCGTTGAATGCTTAAAAACCACAATCTTGCTACATTACCAAACAAAGTTGTCACATGACATTATGTAATGTCATTGGCCAAATGTTTTTAAAAAAGACAAACCACTCGTCGTCATATCTTCATCATCATCCAAGTTTTCAACGATGTGCCTCTTTTTGTTGTTGAATGCATAAAAACCACAACCTTGCTACATTACAAGACAAATTTGCCACATTCCTTAACAGAATGTTACATGGCATTGTGTAATTGGCTAATTTAAAAAAAAAAAAAAAACACAATTTTTGCACTAATTACTTGTTGCCACACCTTCATTGTCATCCAAGATGTCAAACTCATTTGGTAAAGTGGCATTATTGTAAAAACCATTGCCAACGCCATCTCTAATTGCTGAAGAAATGTATCAGTTGGCAAGTTTTCGTTGCACCTTAGCTCCTGTTTTGGTATAGCTTAAAATTTTGATAAAATTTAAGTTAAAATCGATAATTAATTTTAATTACGTATTTTATGGAAAACGTAATTTTTCAACAACACATTTCATCAACTTTTATCAAAATTTATTAAAAATCTAATTTTTGAACTATACCAAACAAGGGTTTTAATATATTTCGAGAAGAATGAGTTAGTTCCAGATTCCAGATTCTTTTGACATTTCATCCTAATCCCTATTTATCCACTTATTCGTCCTACTCATGAAACAAAAAAAATGAACACACTAAAATCCTCATTCGAAAAGCAAGAAAACTAACATTAATCCAAAATCACGCCTCATGAAAAATTGGACAATGTAAGAACAAAAAAAAAAAAAGAAAAAAAAACTCATTATTATTCACACCTTTCATAGAATACTATTCCTCTTACTAATATGATTCTTTATAAATTTGCAACCTAAAACGTTTCATTGGCTTGGTAGCCAAGTAGAGGTTATTAATACTCCGATACCGTTGTTTCTTCTTCGGCTTGCAACTCTCCAAATCCGGCAAGATTTTCCGGGATGACGAGGATGTGATTTTACAGTATTGGCCCTCATCAACGACACCTCCATCATTTACATCTTTGCTCTCGTCGTCATCTCCGAATAGCTGGATTATGAGCTGCTGAACTACGGTTGCCGGAAAATTCAACTCCGGCAAGCCCTTTTCACATTCAGTTTTAGGTCTAGAATGAGCCATTGAATATGCAATCTATATCTCTTCGCGTCTCTGTGTTTATTTATATAGTTTGAGAGAGAAACAGCAGTGTTAGTGCAGGGAAGATTGGACGAAGTTGTAAATCATTATAATAGTAATATGAACGGAGATATAAAAAGGAAGAATTTATTGAATAAAAATTCTCTTTCGTTGGATTTATGCTAACACGATATTGACTCTGTCTGTTGAATTCTTTAATGAAATGGTCTTCCGTTCTGTTAGAACCTTTGACTAGGTAAGAGGGTGTTCAAGTCTACGTTGTATTATACAAAATAAAACATAATTTTAACTTATTTTTAAACTTAACTTTCCAAATAATTAACCTTGTTAGTAGGGATGGGCAAAAAAATCGAAAAATCCGTCAAACCAAATTGAATTGGGTCGGTTTGAACCAAGTTCGGTTAATTTTAATTGTTAAAAAGTCGGGTTGGATTAGTTGCGGGTCAATTAACCGATCCCAATTAACGAATCCAATCCGCTAATACAATGTGTTGAACTCAATAAATGCACCAATAGGATCCCGGCTCCACTCAGGTCAACGTAAGCTTGCTCCTGCACACTAGGAGAAACCATTAGTCACAAACGACCTTTTCTAATGGTGGGGGAGGCGGCCATGTGCACTCGACAGTCAAGTCAGTCAATGAGGTATTTATATTTGAGTGTGGAACGCGCTTTAGACGTGAGCCACTTAGCTGTTCGCACACCGAGTTCCTGTATGAGAAGTGTAAAAATGGAAGAGAATAATCTTACAAAGCTTGTAGTGTTTTGAGTTGCATTACCCTTTAAATGGCATGAGTTATGATCTTTTATAGTAGTAGAGATAATGTAGTAGCCATTGGATGAAGAGGCACGTGATTTCATCTCTTTATTTGAAGTGTCTCATCGTATGCATCATATCACACATACTAGGTCATGCATCAGTTAATACACTCTGAGAAGGTAGTCACTCTAGAGCTTAGGTCTGATACCTATGTAGTAAGCTGACAAGGCTCTAGAGCTTAGGTCTGATACCTATGTAGTAAGCTGACAAGGCTTGACATTCTTCTGTTACAACATGGGTCACATCAATCATTTTCATAAGATCACTTGGGAGAAATGAATATTAAATATGCTCCTTTATGGTTAGGAGGCTTCCGCTTCGATAATGTGGGCTTCAGCCATTTACATGGTGATTCGACTTCAGTGTTTTAGCCACTTACATAGCGCTTCTGCTTTAGGGCTTCACCCACTTATATAGCGCATCGGCTTAACGGATTCAACCACTTACATAGTGCTTCAAAGCTTCAACCATTTACATAGCACTTCAACTTCAGGACTTCAACCACTTATATAGTGCTTCAGATAAAGCAGTTGATCACTTCTCTATTGTTGTTTTGTAGCAGGTGACGCTTTGCTTTTGCCATGGAGTTTTTGCTTACACATGGTGCTTTGGGTGAGGCATCGTTTCGTCATCTTTACCAATGACTTCAATTTGATTTTTGATGATGCGACACGTGGGCCTTTTGCTTGGGCTTCTTTTTGAGCCTCGGTTTTGAGGCGTAAAACATTGCTTTATTTATTTATTTTTTTGTTTTGAAGTTTGTATTTTTAAACTTAAAAATATAAAATAATAAAAACATGAATATAATTTTTTCTCAAATAATTTGTTTACCGTCTACTCCTTTCTTTTCCAAAACTTCAAATTTCGAAAGAAATGAAAAGTAAGGAGAATAATTGTTTATTGTAAACTCCAAATTTAGATTGTAACATTACTTTTCATTTGATGTAATTACTTATTGGTAACTATGGGCTATATAGGATGATTTTAGAAAAATTGATCATTTTACCATTTACATTATATATATTATAAATGTACTACAAAAAATAAAAATAAATTATATGGGCAAACAAATTATTTAACCCCAAATAGGTAGGCAAATTTTTTTAATTCAGACAAATGTTCAAACCGATTTCGGTTTCAACAACTGAATTTGTTCAATTTGGGTTGAAATTTATCCAAACCGACCAAGTTGGTTTCGGTTTCGAGATGAGCTCAAAATCAACCAAACCCGAACAATGCCTAGACCTACTTGTTAGAGCATCTCCAATGAACTATTCAAAGGTAATAATTCATTGTATTTTAACGAGTGAATGCCAAAATAAAGCCCTCAACATACTATATTTTAATTTTTTTTAAAAATAAAGGAGCAATTTGCAAATAAGAAAAAGTATATTAAATAAAAGATGAGGAAAAAATAAATGTTTATAAGAAAATAGAATATGCATGCTTGGGAAGTGTTTATACGCAATATAATTTATAAATAGACAGAAATGAGCGATCAATAGAACTTGTTACCTATGAAATGATAAATAAAAGTGGTTCGACTATTTATAAACAAATTGTAAAGATCGGTCAAAATGAGTTGTTTCAGTGTACCTAAAAATAAAAAAAAACACACTCTTTTGCATACACAGACTCTTTGGGACGCTCTTAGTATCCCTAAATGTCGAACTAGTCCAATATAAGATTGTAGTACAAATCATGGGCTCCCATTGAGTTAAAATTCATTTTCCTCTCTTTTCTTAGTAACCGCACATTCTCCAATAAAATAATATTAGACGTAAATCTAAAAAATTCATTTTTAACCACACATTCTACAAAAATTACTATTCATATTCATCTCATTATAATGAGAAATAATG
>CAIGRN010062159.1:0-11538 GCA_903798345.1 Fraxinus anomala
ATTTTTATCAAATAAGGTTTTAACGAGGCAAATATTTTGTAATGCTTCATTCAAGGGGGAGTGTTGTAAAAGGAATGTAAATTAAGGTTTAATGTGAATGACGCTTATACCCATGCAGCCCTATAAATTATTACCATTGTATTCCTGATTCTTACTTATAAATATAGGGATTTGGTTCTTAATAAAATACACACATGTCTATTGACTTCTCTTATTCTTTTATCTTATTCTCTCTTTTTATAACACTCACATTATTATTTTTTCGGTTAAGGTCGCGATAATTAAAATTGAACTAAATTAGTCTCTGTGGGACGATACTTGGATTTAAATTCATTTTATTACTTATTAACGAATCGTACACTCGATTTTCATTCAAAATATATTTTCGTGTACATATATTTCAAAATTTTATGAAAAATAGAGTAATGTTTATGCGTTTATATTTTGTTGTATTAGTAAAAAGGAAAGAAAAAAGTCAAGGAACATTAGAAACGAAGAAGAAAACAGATCGCAATGAAATACGAAATAGAAAAAGGGTCAGGCAAGTGAAACCCAAAAGCGGATTTTTTAATTGGGAAATTGTATACACACCACAAATTTTATTGGGTGGCACTATTTACATCCACGATTTTTATACATACATCCACTTTTTAAAAAGATAATCACATTATATTTTTAATCTTATGTAAATTTACCTAAATATACACATATAAAATTAAATAAAAATATATCGTTCTAAATTCATCAACTCATATTTATTTTCATTAAATTCTTTTGTATCTTTTTATATTTTTTTAGAATTTGTCTTTAACTAAAATTCTAATAATCATAAAATATAACCTTCAACTAAAATCATAAATCCTAAATAATCATAAATTGTCATCTTCAAGTAAAATCAGAACAACAATGAAAGGATTTTCATTAGAGGAAATACATACAAACATAACAATATATGAAGAAATGTGTATCTAAATCCAAGTAGTTTTCATTTAAGTTTGGCTTCAAAGCTTATTGCTTTTTTTTCTTTTTAGTGCTTCTCAAAGAAGGCCAAAGAGCATCCAAAATGCATTAATCGAATATGAATTTTGAGTTAAATGATTGCAGATTTTCCAAGTACTTTTACACTAGCGTTAGTTTTAAATGACCCATATGCGTCTCTAGACACATACTTTTTCCCCAAATTTCAAGATTTTTAAAATATGAATTGCATTACTAACCTTCAATGTCTAGTTTGTTAGTTTCTGAATATATTATATCATATAAAATACATGTAAAACTCTTCATTTTGGTGCATTTGCTTCTTTTGTCCACCATATTCCAAGGAATAAATTATAGATTCAATAAGTTCTTTTATTCATTCCTTAAATTCCGACCTTCGCGATCCCAATCTATAAGTGCTCTAGAAAAACATGACATGGCATTAAACATGATCTAGCATTCTAAGAGTCCCACCAATCCAATAATCATATAAAATTGGAATTCTTCCTTCACCGGATCCATTTCGTTACCTATACGTTGGCGTTTCTCAACAAATTTGAATGGGGGCATAAACCATGTTTATACTATTTGAGGCCTCAATGTATTTTACTCCAGTAGGATGTTTTCTCCCATACGTGTAGCAAATAAAGAATTTCAAAAACAACTGCCCAAAAAGAAAATAAAAGGAAACTACTTTGGAATACTGTTTCAGAGAGGTCTCGAGCTGGCAAGCATGCGCGCACACAAAAGAAACGAGGATCATTGTTAGTATTTGCTTTCTAGCAAAGGTTTGGATGAATATAGGGATTTTTTAAAATTTTGAAATTGTATTAGGGATGTATTTAGAATGTGATGAATATATAAAATTTGTGTGGATTTAGTGTTTAAATGAATGAATTTAATAAGGATAATATTGTAATGTGACGTGGATAATTTTTTTTTAATTTTTAATATTTCTAACGATTTTTCATATCATTTTTATCCTCAAACTTTCCATTAGTTAACACGTTTTGTTTCTAATTATAGTTTTATGTCCGAAAGTTCGTTGAAATGGCGTAAATCAATTTATTTTTTCATCATAATTTTTTTTAAAAAAAAAAAAAAAGAAGTGTGAACATCTTTTTCCCCTCATTTCAAAATATAAAAATAAAATATTTTGATATAAATAATTATCAAGACGAGTCATACTAATTAATGGAAGACTGAAGATAAGAACTCGAGAAAAAAAAGTTAAGGAAATAATTGCTACAATAAGAAAAGATTGAAGAATTTAACTGCAATTAAAACCACAATTTTTAATTTTCGGGTTTATTCCACATTTATAATTATATTCAAATCATAATTATTGTTAACTACACCATATTTTGATGCTGTTTTAAGTTTTTGCTTATTTTCGCACTTGCATTCTCGCTTATTTTGGTTACGTTTTATCTTTATCCTTCAACTAATTAACGCATCTTGTCTTTGATGACATTTTCTATCTAAATATGAAAAAAATTGTCAAACTTTTAGGTTCATAATTATCTTACTTATTAAAAAAAAATTATGATAGACAAATAAGTCTTTTTCTCTTTCCTACATGTGTTTTGGTCTTCATCAGAGACAAGATGTGATAATTAATAAAAATGTTGATATGTGAAAAAAGTTGGAGATATAAGTACGAAATAAGCAAAAATCGAAGGTATTCATCCAATTAAAATGTGGTATAAATAATAAAAATTGTAGAATAAAATATATTCATCATTCACTTACATTTATTTGGAAGTATTATTTCAAAATCCTTTTTAATTATTTTGAAATCTCTATCGTCGTCCATTTCATGTTACTAAATAATGAAAATTCGTCGTCGTTTGTATTGGCTTTAAGAATGACCAATATGACAAATAAAATTTCAAACATAAAAAAGAATATCAAGATTTTTTTACAGACCCCAAATGTTAAGCTAAATGGTCTACTAATCACGTCAAGCATCTACATATGTGGTGAACATTCTAAATCCAATAGCACAATCTAAATGTTTAGGATTACAAGCTAATACACAAAGTATCAAATTAAAACCTCCAAAATTACATAATCTCTCTTAAACCCTCGTCTCACCAGATTGAACCGAATAACTAGAGATTACTGCTGACCAAGAAGAGTGTCTAAACTCTCTAACTCTCCATTTATAATATCTCATGCGAAAAATATTAGAAATTAGAGATTACAGGAATAAGAAGATTAACAAAGAGAAACAAGACAAAGAAAACTCTAGAAGATATCTCTCAAAATGAGATAAATCTCATATTTAAATGAAATAAGTCAATAACCAGCATCAACGACCTCCAATTGGTCACTTGTCATCATCTCAATATTTAAAAGCATTTTAACTAAAGTCGTGTAACCAAAATGTGATGTTACAAGTATAAAGGCAATCAGTCAGGCCAATCTATTTAAAATCATTGGGCATTGTTGAGCATCCATTTTTCAGCCCAACATTTTGACCGCAAATTCACACAGTGTGGTCAAGTTTTACGTAATTCGTGACAATACATAATTGGCAAATTTAGCCGTTGTTTGACAACTAGTCTTTCAAAAAAAAATTTCATATTCATTTTCAACAACACATTCTCGTAATAAAATATTCATCACTTAAATTTAAAACTTTTTTATACTTTTTAACCATATATTTTCCAAATTTTATTATTCAAGAACTCATTCTTCCCAAAAAAAATGCCATCAAAGAGGGGCGTATATAGTAAAAAGGGTTATGTTTTGCATTAGGTAGACTTATAGGATACTATAAAATATAACATTCATTATAGGATAGTGTAAAATGAAATTTATAGTCGTATGTTAATTCTAATTTTTGGAATGTAACACTCTTATGATTTTTAGTTCCCCGTTTAGCCTTCATTTTATAAAATTTATTTTTTAAAATGTATTTTCAATTATACATTTCATTAGATCAACAACTTTTATTAATTTTTTAACCACGTATTTTATCAATTTTTATCAAAATTTACTAAAATCTGATTTTGACTGAAGCAAGCAGAGACTATACAATGTAGTTTTTACGTGCATAACATAATGTTTATTTTTGTATCCTATAATGTATCCCATATCGATTATGGCATGTCTAAATGGGGGTATTATATGTGAAAGTTTGTAATTACAAAGTGATTATGTAAACTTATGTTTTATACATGATTTTACATATGCTATATGTTCTTTCCCAAACGCAAAAGCTAGAAACACTGAGACGTGCTACAAGCAGTATCATGTAATTTATGAAATGTGGAACGTTGTGAACCATGTTGTGTTCTTACGTGATTCTCGAACAATTACGAGATGTATATAACATTTTGTAACATTTGCCAATCAGATTTTGTTACAATGCTATGTCACATATAATGGTATATATGGTAGAATACATAATGTGTTTTCACTTTCCATGAAATTGTAGGTGTATTGAAAATGTGTTAGATCTGTTATTTCGACAACTAACTTATATTGTATTTTTATCATGTCATATGTGGGTGGGATATGTGGCTTGCCGATAGCATTTGCAATGTTTTGCTAGTGGTTATGAATGATTAGCCAAAAATTAATTTCAACAAGCACAAAGGTAAAGTTAGTGAAATACATTTGTAGGTTGCTGCTCAAAATAGTTTAGTATGTGATGGAACGATTGCTCCTCAAGTTCGATTTAGTATTGTATAAAAGTATTAACCACTGAGCTAGTATAGAGATTTGTGCACCAATCAATGTACTATGATATCTTTATCTTGGCACCTCATTTTACAAAAAGAGTCTTGAACCCTTGTCGTCTTAAAAACTTTGCCAACTCTTAAGCTATGTTTGATAACCCATTTTTTCCATGGAAAATGGAAATTATTGTTTGATGGATTTTATTTGCCATGAAAAATTAATTTCACCCACCCCACACTGCACCATGGAAAATGGAAATTATTGTTTGATGGATTTTATTTGCCATGGAAAATTAATTTCACCCACCCCCACACATGCACCAATTGCCCAAAATGAAGGTTTAGGTGGGAAAATGGTTTTCAGGTTTTTTTTTTTCAATGGACACAAATTTTATCACCAATTGTAAAAAAAACGTTTCACTTTAATGGACAATTTCCATAAAAAAATAAAGTCAAACGAATACTAAAAGATCCAAAATTTAAATATTTTTCACGTGAAAAATTATATCAATCAAACACAATTAATTAACAATTCTCAGGAAAACAATTTTAGGCAATTCAATTCCCTAGAATTCATTTTCTTTCCACCCAAATTTCACTCTTACAATCAAACAGACCATTACTTTAATTCGATAGGGAGGACTTTTTGTCATTTGACATCTTAAATTGACACTTTTGCAAAAGATTCAAAATTAGCCGAATTTTTTAACCTTGTCCCAAAGTGGCTACAAATCAATGTTCCCAAATGAGAGTCAAAAATTATAGTTCAAACAAACCCTTTTCCTTTTTGTAGGTCCATCAAAGAAACCCTCGACAATTTTCCGTTTCTTTCCCTTTTAGAATTTATTATGCAATCAAACCAGTAAACTATTTTTTACATTTATTTTAACCAATGCAATAAATTATAATTTAAATCAACTATTTTGGGGTCAATCCAACAAACCCTTTGCAGTCCTCCCTCTCTGGAGTAAATTAAATGGATGCTCACTGAAATTAGTATTAGTTATCACTTGCTCACTCAAAAATAAATAGTTATCAAATACTCACTCAACTATTGTTTAAGTTACCCATTCATCACTAGGGCCCAATCCATTTGTACAGGTGGACAATAATTTACAGAGTTATGCTACACTTATAAAGGGAGTGACAAAATTGGTTGACAAAATGTCAAGTGTCACCCCCCCCCCCCCCCCCCCCCATAGGGGGCCACCAAAGGATTATGTACTTATAACATAACCCATAAACTAATATGGCGCATATAGCTTTCATGTATAAGTTTCTCTCTTTACACTGAAAGTTTTAGAATGAAAAGATATGAACTTTCTNGCAATTTTAGTTCTATTTAACAATAACGTTTTTTATTTCTTCTTTTAACTCCAATTGCATCACAGAAAGAAAAATATGAAATCCCAATTGAAACCTAACCCTAGGAAGAACAAAATCCTTTAATTCGTCATGGAAATCTTTTCAGCCACTACTCAGAATCGAGAATAGTGCTTGTATCATTGAGGTCAGATAGTTGTAACAAAGACTTCATGGACGGAGAATAACCCAGGAGGACGATTTTGGGGAGTTTAGGAAGAGCAAATTAATGAAGCGATATTAGGTGGCTTTGGCGGTCCTAGTCATTTGCAACGGAATCAACCTTTTTGTGTTTAATGGATTTGGTTATTGATCAAAGTTAAGACCATTTCACTAATTTATGTAATGTAGTTGATCTCGCTGTTTGAAAGTAGGGAATAATTTGTATTGTAGTTGCTAGGTTGTTCTTGGTGTTTTGAAAGTGCAGTTCGTAGGTTGCTATTAGCACTGTGTATCGTATCAGTTACTCTCCTGATTGGTATGAAAAAAAATCCGCTTTAAATCTGTAGTTGTGCCTATTAATTATTTTTGTAAGTGTTTGATGTTCGAGTTTTGTTCATGATAAATCCTACTTTAAATTCTTTAATATTCTGTAGTTATGGGATGATAAGTCTACTATATCCAATGTTCTTGAAATTAAAGCTAAAAGTAGAGTAAAACAGAAATAACAATTACCCAGGAGCAAAATTGGAAGCAAAAAATCATGAGAAGGCTTGAAACTTTTCTTCTTCTAGGTAGTGCTGAATTTATATCCACGTGGACCTGTTGACATGTCTTAAGTAATTTATGTTTAATGAACTCAAATTTTACTTAAATTTGATGTTGTATTTGTAGAAAGGTTTATTTCCTCTTTCTATTTAGCTTCTACAATGAAGTTAAATCAGTGGTAATTACGTTGGTAATCACAGTGATTTAATGGTTTTTCCAGTTCATCCAACAACCTTAATATATGAATGAGAACATTAGCATTTGGGGCTGATAGTGGTTTTTCTTAATTGCTGTCAGCTGAAGCACATCAAAGAATTCCATATAACTCAATGATTGTGAAAGGTAGGAAAAAGGGACAAAAGTCAAATGCCCAATGTAGCCCAACTAGGTAGCTCCACCAGACAGGAATCGGCTCAATTAGGTAGCACAATCAGGCAGAAACTATTAAAGTAGATGGGCATCCTACAGTTGATATACACAACATACAGAAAAAAAACTTTAGCCATCAATCGAATGAACCAAAAATCAACTGAGCCATTAGTACTAAAATATCAGCAAAAATTCATCAGTACAAATGAACTGATAAATTCAACTGAAAATCCATTAAAACATGAGTAATAAGCCTTACATCATCAGTAAAAAGCCACCAGCAAAATGGAACTATTTTACATTAATAGTTTCAGCTTCTTGACACAAAAGCAAAAATACAACTATCTTCTACGACAAAACTACTGCACAATTGTCAAACTAGAATATAATTCTGATAGTTGCTACAGAGTCGCTGAATTTTGCATTTTTTGTGTGGATTGTGAAGTCTGCCGAGTTGCTATTGAGTGGCTGAATTTTTCTTCGTTCTTGGCGCTGCAATTGTAATTGACCCTTGAACGACCCTTTTATTTTTTATCATGGCTGCCATCTTCCTTGCTTTTTCTTGGTTTTCTATATCTTGCAAATCCTCCACCTAGGATTGAAGTGGAATACTTGTAGTTTCCATCTCTTGAGGAGTTTTCCCCATTGTTGAACTGCATGGCTGATTAAGTGGAGGACCACAGTTATTAAACTGGAAAGCACTAGTTATACCAATCCCAGGTATGGTTATGAACTGGAAATTAGATTTTGGTGTTGATGGTTGCACTTCACTTGCTGCATTACCCAGTGGCCTCCTAGGCACCAGTTTGACTGGAAAAAAAGGTTAGACATCATTTAAACAAAGCAAAATGTTTGAATAATTTGAAAAAAAAAAAGTATTTGATTAGTTTTGATTACCCTTGAGTTATCACGCACAACGTGATTTGACCTATCTTCATTTAGAGGATTTATAGCACTGTCGGACCAAGCCTGAAATGAGCATAAATAGTGATTTCCATTACACCACATTAGTTGAACAAAAAAAGAACATAAACAAAATATTCAACTCTAAACAAACCTCATGTGGCGAGTCAGCCTTCTGATGGTACGTCATGTTATGGCATGTTCCTCCACAAAAACTATAAGTAATTACCGTTATACCTCTCTTCTTTAGCTTTCCCTTGGATCCTACAAAGGTAATGACATCTTCCTCTGCTTGTCTCCTTCTCTTCTTTTGTTTTCTTCTTCATTTAGACACAACCCAACATTGTGGTTTGACTGGGAGGGCGTCAACCAAAGGCCATAACTTCATTCCATTGATGGGATTGATGATATTCTCATAACAACTGATATACGTGCTCACTCTATAGCACTCATGCACGTATCTCCAAAGCTCTCCCTTCTATCTAGAATTGCAACAATTGCATGACCACATGGAATCCTTGACAAATCCCATCTCCTACAAGCACACATCTTATTATGTCGATCGACAACAAATTCTCCACTTGGACATTTCACATAAGATTGTGCCCCACCAAACTAATCTACCTCACATCCATCTGCTAACTCATAACTCTTCACGAGCTTCTGTTGGACTTTAGGACATAAAGGTCCAGATACTTTTCTCATATTATTCCTATTTGCTTGTATCATCTTCATAAAGCTTATGTGCAAGTCAATTAACATTGTCAATATGGATTTTCCTTTTCTTCCAATACCACATTATTGAAAACTTCACATAGGTTGTTCAAAAGTATGTCACTCTTCACCTTTGTCACAAAGTAAGCCATACTCCATTTACTTGGGTGCCTTTTCTTAACCAAGAATCTGCTGCTTTGCTCTCCTTCTCAATTTCACCCATCAAAAAATTCCAATCAGTCACTGTCGTCGACTTGGCAGCCCTCCGTAAGTAGACCTTCAAAGTTAAACTTTTTAAATCAATCCTAAAGAAATTATAGTACATGTTTCTGAAACAAAAACGATGTTCAACCTCGAGATACAAATCATCTATGGCATTCTGTAGACCTTTTTGTCTATCGGTCATAAAGGTCCAATCATTACTATTCAAAGTCTTCAAATCTTCATCCAAGTGTCGTATAAACCACGACCAAGTAGTAGCATTCTCACTCTCTACTATTGTATATGCTACTGGGTAAATGCAGTCATTGACATCTAATACCACAACTACGAGCATCTGACCTCCAAACGTCCATTTCAAGAAACACCAATCTAATCCCAAAAGTTGCTTACAACCTGACAAGAAGCCTCTTTTGTAAGCTTCTAAACAAATATATATACCTTGAAACTTTAGTTCATGCATGACAACTATGCATATAGACCCAAGATTGGTTCTCAGAATCTCAACTACAAAAGACCTAAGCATACCGAACTGATGCTCTTCAAATGCTTGTAACAATAACCTAGCATATATTCTAGGCCTCCATGCTTTAAATTTATTAATTGTCAACATCAAATCATCCTTTCCAGCCTTCCTAATAAGTTTAGACTTCTAATCAGGGTGAAAGTGTCTATATGCCTATCTGTTATATATCTTGCAAGTGTAATGCCTATTTGTTTTGTCTCTTACACATATATGCTCTAAATTTGCTGACTTCATTTGTACAAAACCTTTCTTTTTATTCCAAGAAGCCCATATTTTCCACTTGCACCCTAATTTACATATGGCGCGTGTTCTAAACACGTCCTTCGGTCTAAACCTTAAATTATATCTATTAGCAATCTCATGATCCCTCACAATTTTCCTAAACTCCTCGATATTTTTAAATTCCTTTCCAACCTCGAGTTGTGGGTTGAACTTCTCCTTTTCGGGATCATATACATGGAAGTGATAAATGTCTTCTTCACCGGAAGAATAATCAGTATGCAGCTCCTTCTCACTTGGGCAATCTAACTCATTAGAACATTTCTCTTATTTACCTCTAACCTCAAGGTCGAGTGCATGGTCTGCATGTAATCCAAACTCAATATGCTATGCATTGTTATCATAGTGGAAATCATCATCGTTAACCTCATTATCCGAATCAATCAACTCATATTCAGTCGGTATCTCTTCCTCTTCTTGAACTGTATCGTCTGCATTGCAATAAAAATTATGGTTATTGCTATTCTCCAATTGAAATTAGACAGGAGACTGTAAATGTATATATTTGGAAATTGGTCTAACATTCTGTATTGAGGAAAAAAATTGGTCTACAAAATTCCTTTACTGGATGGCCATGTATTTGGTAAAATCTTCAAACTTCAACGGCCATTTCAAATAAAAATAAAATTAATGCTGATATTATTTACATTGCAACAACCACACGTTCTTTGTGAATAAATTAACTCAATTCGACAAACACAATACATATCTCTGACATGTATAATATAAAATTGAAGAATTCATCAAAATTATTGCAAATAATTTACCTTGTGGTCACTCCATGGTCTGCAAAAGAGATTATTCCACTATATTTTTTTTTTTCGATTTCTGTATGTCTTGGGTCTCCTGTGTTCCTTACAATCAAAACAAGAATTTTCTACGCTTTGTAGCTAAATCTTTCGATTTCCGTTTGGCTTTGTTTTAAGTGGAAAAATCTAGGGTTCAAGATGGATTTGGGGGATAAATTGTGATTAGTGAAGATTTCAATTGATTGAAGACTTAGACAGAACTTACCTAGGAATGGAATTGGAGATGAATGCAATTTGGGGAAGAATGTAATTTTGGATGAATATTTGATCAATTAGTAAGGAATGTGATTTTGAAATTGGGTGGATTGTGATTTAGCTTGAAAAATTGGAGCCTGAATGGAGAAGAATGAAACTTTGGTTTGATTGTACATGTGTTTTACTTATTTACAAATTAATATTTTCAAATGATCGGTATATTATTCACATTTTGTTTGCCATATCATCCATCATCCGCCACGTAGACAGTTTTTAGGGAAACTAAGCATTGAGTAATCATTTACGGTGTGTTTCAGTCACATTATTTTATAATAGTAGATTGATGGAGAATGTGTGGTTAAAAAAAAATATTTATTGATATAATGAAAAATATTATTTTATTAAAAAATATATTATTAAAAATGAGTAAAAAAATGAGAATGAAAATTTTAAATTGTAACTTATGTTACAATGAACAAATAGTAATGATAATGACCTCATACCTGCTCGCCCGATCACTTCGCCCGAGGACTTTCGGACCCATTAGTTCACCCCCGTTTGACACTCCTCGGGCCTCCGTCCTCGGGCTCGGGCACGTTGGTACATGACATTCTCCTTGAGATTACCCATTGGACCTCGTAATGCGCGAATCGCCGATTTGCTGCGACTTACCTCAGAACAAGCTTAACTCGGCCCAAGATAACAGAATCCTGCCACTAAACCTTATTTTAAGAGGACTCTCACACCATAATTCCACCCCCATTCAAGCACGTGGGTAACATAAAAC
>CAIGRN010062161.1:0-16197 GCA_903798345.1 Fraxinus anomala
AATATTGAAAGAAACAAAAAATAAAGATTAATTTTTTTTTTTTTTTTTTTTTTATAAGTCTCCCAAAATCTTGAGATGGATGAAAGACAAATTATAGATTTTATTTTAGTACATTTTGTTGAAAAGTTAGTACCTTATAAACTTTTATAAAAGTCTTTAAAAATCATTGACAATTTGAATACTCCATGACTTACTGAGATTTTTAAAAAGTTTTAATTGAATACACCTTGACATTTAAAGAATTTGTAAAAGTCTCGATTGAATACCCTTGTTTGTTTCGAATTAAAATTAAATTTTAATCAAAGTCAAACAATCAATATGAACCACATCTTTCATGAGTCCCACAACTTTTGAACCACACATTTTAAAAATTTCTATCACAATCTACTAAAAATATAATTTTAATCACAACCAAACACCCAATCTAAAAGCCTACATTAAATACTTCTAAACTTTTTAAATCCTAAAAATTTTTAAAAAATCTCAGTTGAATACATCCTTAAAGTTCTTATGATAGAAAAAGTGTCACCTTTTAATTAAAAGGTCTCACATTATATAGTTTTTTTTTTTTTTTTGTGTGTAACATCTTTGTTTAAGCTTATAATTTGCTTATAAGAATTTCTAAAACCAATGTCCATCCCTAAAGCGCTATATGGGTGTGTTATTGGCCGAAAAACAAAAGCAACATATTTGTGTGTGTCATGTCAACCAGGCATTACAAATTCCTCAAAAAAAAAAAAAAATCTGTTCCTTCCTTTTGACAATATAAATCCGCTTAATATTAAAATTTTGTATCATTTTCTGAAACTTATTCAAAGTGCAATAACAAGTACGGTATTAGTAAAAGGGCCTTATTGAGTTTACACCGAAGTGGGTCAGTTAGCACCAATCTACACACTTATGTAAAGCTTCAAAACGAAAATAAAACAGAAGAAAATAACTACTGATGTCGAACCTGCGCGTTCCTTGGACTATGATTGGGAATGTAAACGTTATGATTCTTGGGAATGTTACAAGGATGAAGTGTTGTTCAGTGTTTCAAGGCATTAAGTCCAAGAAGGGCTGTCCTCTTCCACTATACAAAGACAAAACATCATTCTTCGAGGGATCCAATCTTGGCAACTTTTCCATATTCGAAGCACAATCATAGTTTGTAACATGATTATTTCCATTGTAGAACACGAAATTATCTTCTTCTCCACCCGTTTGAAGTTCGATCTTCGCCCAATCTTTCTCGGTTTCTTCATTAGCAGCAAAAGTAGTCTTTTCCACGAGGTCTTTAAACATGGAAGATCTAAGAAGGAGGCCTAGTGCAGTTGGAGAAGATGTCTTATTACAAGGACTTAGGGGCATTTTTCTTTCAATAATCTCATGTTTTTGGGATATCGCCGGGTTGTTTATGGAGAAAGAATTCGGGTTGGAGATTTTTGGTTCCTTGTTTGCATTATTTATATAGTTATAGTTGGATTGTAAAGCCTCATCTTCCGATATCAAACCCTTAAACCCTACTGAATCTACAGCAGGTCTTAGCCATCTGATATAAGTGCTCAAATCAAAGTTAGTAACTGCATTAATCCCTCTGTATTCTATTGCTGCAATATCATATGCACGTGCAGCTTCTTCTTGAGTACCTGCAAAATAAGTACATTATGAACCAAATTAACTAACATTTCAGTCTAAGACAGCAATCCTTAAATTACACAAATCTGTGTTTTAAGGATTAGAAGTTGATATATACTCACTATAAGTACCAAGGTAGAGATATTTGTTGCCAAATACGCGGCCTATTCTTGCTTCCCACCTCCCATTGTGATGATGCCTATTGTTGAATGAATTAAAATGATAATCACTACAAATTAATTCATGATCGGCGAAAAGAAAAGAAGAAGGAAAATTATGCTCGTTATATATCTACCTTGCAACGCCTCTATACTTGGATACACCTCTTGCAAAGCCACTGCTGCTTCTGTATTAGATGTCAACAAGTTAGATGTACGTTTTGGTTTGATTGATGCTTGTAAAATAAAAATTATAGCTTTCGAGTTATGTAAGTACCTTCGTAAAGAGGCCAAGTATTCCTCCCTGGTAACATTTTGCATTATCTCTCTCTCTTTGTCGTAATCAGATATCTGGCAAAAAATAATTTATCTGAGTTTAGTACATCGCGAAGTTGAGTAAATGAAATTTACACGTTATATGTGAGAATCATACTGGGAAATTTGTGTAGGTTGCGGTTCCCCAATACTTGATTGCAGCCAAATCGTATGCTCTTGCTGCAGCTTCTTCTTCATCATAAGCTCCTAATTAATGAATCAAATTGTGGGGTTACATATGTAATCCATTAAGTTCACGTTTGGTAATGATCAATTTATAAGGTACTCACCAAGATAGACTGCTTCAACCAAATTATAGCCAACATAGGATCATATGACAATGTCAAAACAACAATGCATAAGCACTTTTTTACAATAATTAATCATAAAAGTTAAAGAAGTGCTTGTAACTGGCTATGAAAAATTATCTACCTTGTTTTCCTTTCTTTTTCTGAGTAGCATTCCATGACCCTTTATCCCACAGATGAGCTTCATAAGGGGGGGGGGGGGGGGGGGGTAGCCTAAGCTTTAGAATACTCGTTACAATCAAATCTGAGGTCGGTCAAGCAAAAATTTGCATGAAGTGAACAAGAAAATCACTGATGTTCAGATTGAACTGTATATTAAACCTGCTAACTCCACGGAATCTTGAACTTCTTTTCATCGTAGTAGTTGCAGCAGTAGCAGAAGCAGCAGTTTGATCAACTCTAAAAGCCTGTGTCTGCCGTTGTTCTATCTGCTGATTGCCGTAGCTAAGTGCTACCATGGGAGGGGATCTGCGTCGCCTCTTTACACACTTAGTCTCTTGAACGTCAACCGAGATGCTGCATTTTTCAGGGCTCGTTTCAGATTTTGTGCAAATTTCCATTTGATTCGTCGAGTTTTTCAGGCAATCCAATTATCAATTTGCTCTTCGCTTAGTGCTCAATGAAATGTACACAGGTATTTATAATCCCTTGTCCCTTGCTACTTTTGTTCTTGTTAACAGGACAAATTCTGATGAAAAGAGACAAAGTTTTCGATGGTTTTTGTAATATTGGATTCCCAAAATCTCCAGCTTCCTTTAGATGATATTCATGTTGCAATAACTTATCGATGTTTTCCAGGTTGTCTCCGTAAGGTTGTATTTATTCACTTCATGGCATCTTGTCACATAATTAATTAACCATTTTATGACTGTTTCTCCTACATTATTTACTAAGAATTATCTTTGACTTCTTCATAATTAATTACCCGAATTAGAGAACTGTGGCAGAATATTGTCTAACAAAAATTGCACATATTTTTTTCACAGTCGATGCTCTGCCCGTATAAAAGAGGAGAATTTTGATCTCTCATTGTGACGTCTTGATTTGTTGAAGCCAACTTTAGCAAAAAATTGAGCTTAAGTCTGCTCTAGCTCTAGCTTAATGTCCAAGGCAAAAGGGGCGGAGCCAACTTCGGCACAATTCCTTTAAATTCTCGGTGCCCACATACTTGAAAGCAACAACTGATAGAAGAAATCATCAACATTGGAGAAGAATCTTGAAGGTGCTGGTGCTAGGTTATTTACTTCATTACCACTATTTTTGACTAATTTACCTCCACTGCCCTTGACAGATTCATCTAGAACTTAGGAAGCCCAATTCACCGACTTTACTAAGTATATATATCTTATGAGTGTATCTAAATGGAGTGTGAGAGAAAGAGGCAGTGCGTACATACATACACACACGTGGTGTGTGAAAATTGAGAGTTATGAGAGTTTGTAGTGTGTGAGAAGAGAGAAATAGAGAATTGATAGATCTAGAGAAAGTGGTTGAGTGGTGTGATGGAGAGAGATTGAAGTTGCAACAAAGTGGAGTGATAGCGTTGTAGTTAGTGAGGGAGCATGTATCGGTCTTTGGTGAGAGAGAGGGTTTTTGTAAGAAAATATTACACAAATTTTCATTAATTAAATTGTTTCTTTAATATTTAAATTCAATAATTTGGTATTAGAGCATAATAATCATAGACGAATTTTTTATCTTTTGGAGTTCGTGTACAAAGGGAGATTCTGAAACTTTTATAAAGTTTGCTTGATTACGAAAAGTAAATTAAGTCAAGATGGACAATCTACGAGTAGTATACGTAATGAAAATGCTCAATAACCAAAAATTATACCACATAACAAACTTGCATAGAATTTTATCTTCATAGGCAAGACCTATGGGAAGTAGTTGACGGAAGTTACATGATACCGCCAAGCAAAATCGTGACTCTAAAAAAGTGGATAATCCAAGCGAGCACAACTATATTTGTCACAAAGACGAGCATGTAAAGGATAAGAACACATCAAAAGAATTGTGCCCGTACTGAATAATATTCCTGGCTCCGCCCCTGAAGTCAAAGTTAATAATTTATTTTAACCATACATTTCATTATATTCATAACTTTTCAACTATATGTTTTATTAATTTTTCATAAAAATTTACTAAAAATATATTTTAATCTCTACCAAACGGGGACAGCATTATGTTGGTTGGGCAGTGCTCATTGGACCCTTTCAAATTAAAATCTCACACACTATAAGTTCTTGTTTGAGTTCTATTCTTTAAAAACTCATTTTTTCCCAAATTCATTTTTTAGTCACATTCTCTCAATAAAATAAATTTATATGTAAATCCAAAAAAAAATTCCTACTTTTTAACTATATATTTTTCAAAAATTTACTATTACAAAATATATTCTCCAAGAACATGATACTCAAACAAACCAAAAATATAAAAATAATAATCAATATGTAAGTTACTGGACTGCTTGTTCACATTTTAAGATGAAAATCAACTATTCAACACTCTCACCAACTATATATACAAGACCAAGTGGGTTTCATCCGTCTATTAAACTTAATTTGATCCATGAATTAATTAATTCAGGCATATTAACAAGCAACCAAATTAATTAATTGTACAACACTTGTTAATTAATTAATTGAAATTCATTCTTATTGTTCTCATTTTGTGTATGACTCATTAGATTCCTGATTACGATACCTAACGATGTGAATTATTATTTTGATCTAATCAAAATTAATAAATTAAAATACTCCTTTTTTTAATTTATCATCAATTCACATCCATCGTCCCAAATTGACATCTTGCAATGTGTCAGACAATACATGTGACGAAAAATGTCACGTGGTATGACAAAATCAAACTTGTACGTTAATCGTGAAACTATAATCTCTTCATCAATATGATCCGATCAATTACGAGATATGGATGTGTGTCAATCTCAATTACCGATCGTATCTTTCATCCCACTATTAAATCAATGTAAATCGAAAACTTATTTTCAACTTATGAGTATACATTGGTCAATGATTTCGTTATCAACTTAACTCAATGAAATATAGATCATAATCTCTTATTATCTAAGGCTGACGAATCATCTATTGATCATTCACAACCTTCATATGATTCTTGACAATACCGTATTAACGACCATTGATAGAGCAACATTCAATATACCAAAGTATGACTGTCCTCATATAAATACTATGATGACCTCAAGTCAAAGGACCAATTCCACTACCTAACGTTAGATATTAACCACTGACACTCTGATAGTTATCCATGTGAAATTTTCTTGACGGGTCTCCAATGTTTAGTTCTATAACAAAACATTCGTGTGTTCATTTAAGTGTAATCACGCTTTAACTTGTGAAATAAGATACTTACTTCATAAGTAAGAAATACTACATAATATGTATCTCATAATCACAACTCTTTGTGATTAATAAATTACCAAGACTTCAATTTACGGATTCTATTTATTTAATTTATCAGAACATTAATTCAATTAAATAATAGATCTTGCCATAAATTTACGTAAATTATATATTAAAAGTGTTTATGTCTAAGTTGATCGGACTTAGGGTATAACACTTACAAACTGTCACTTGCACTAAATCCAATCACTTGTATCTAATATCATAAGAGTTTCGTGACGATCAAGTTATGATGCGGCAACTTTTTGCCTATGGATCTGCAATATTATCAATTGTGGAAATTTTTTCTTTTTTTACGTCATTTCTTTGTATTATCTCTCCATTGAGATGATACTGCCTTAACATATGTTTGGGTCATTGATGAGACCTTAGTTCCTTCGCTTGCACAATGACTTCATTGTTATCACAATACAAAAGCATGCGATCAACAATATTAGGAATCAATCTAAGTTCATTAATGAACTTCTTGATCCAGACCACAATCTTTGTTGCTTCTAAAGCATTGGTGTATAAATTGAGGACTTTGGGTTTTTACTATAATGATGGAAAGCAAATATAAATATAACTTAATATTTTAATGAGAGGTTTTGCATGCAAATGTCTCATACATATAATAGTGTGGATGATTATGTACTTTACAATCTAGTCTCCCCAAACTATAAGGAAGACTAGTTGGTCAGTTCCTATGGGACATAACATTATGCCAATGTTTGAGCCACATTAAAATTTTCAGTCTCATTCTTCTACTCATTTTCAATCATACATTTTTCAATAAAATAATATTTTTCATCACATCAATAACTTTTCTTTCTTTTTCAATTACACATTATCTATTAATCTACTATTCCAAAATAAATTCTTCCAAAATAATATAGCTCAATCACACCCTATACTATATAATGCTCCATCTCTATGGTCTCCTCCTTTTTTTTTTTTTTCAATTAGTCTAGCTTCAACCTATGTACTATACTAGTGGCACGCAGGTCTAAATGATTGGGGCACGCAAACCCATAGAATTACAATGAACTCGTAGGTCCAAAATATGCAAGCACATAAAATAACAAGAATAAAACTAAACATGCAACGCATCCACATGATCGAGTCGATAATCATTCACTAATAAAATATTCATCATATAAATGATTTCCTATATAATATCTAATTATATGAATATATGTTTCATGCTTCTAGCAATTAAGGTCGTCTAACATAATTTAGACAGATGGATCAGAACAATTAAATAATTATTTAATCAATTAATTTAATCAGCGGGTTCATTTAGTTAAAATCAAATTTTAATTAAACACTGAATTAGAGTCCAACTCTAATTCCTTAATTATAGTGCGAAACTATTTAATTAAAATCAAAATTCTAATTAAATATCAAATTAGAATCCAACTCTAATTTCAAAACTTAAGACAATTGAATTTAATTAAAATCAAATTTTAATTAAATATTAAAAAAATTAGAGTTCAACTCTAATTTCAAGATATTATGGCGAACTTATTTAATTAAAATCATATTCTAATTAAATGTCAAATAAGAGTCCAACTATAATTTCAAGAATATATTAAGGTGAGATAATTTAATTAAAATAAAATTTCAATTACAAATCAAATTAGAGTCCAACTCTAATTATAATTGAATTAATATTCTAATTTAGGATAAAACTTCAAAATAAAAAATTCAATTTAGGGTCAAAATTTAATATTTAAATTAAAATCCAATTTTAACGATAATACAAAAGTCGTCAATTTTAAAATAAACTTTAAACATGTCAAATTTGAAATTTTAATGTCAAACCTTTTAAAAATCTAATTTAAAACCATTTAATATTTAAATTCAAAATTCCTTTTGAAAATTGCAATTTGAACCTTGGTTTAAAATTATAAATAGGCCCTTAAATTTCTTAAATTGCAAGGAGGTCCTCCATTTTAAAATTACATACTGACCCTTGAAATAAAGTTTTAGGTAGGGGCCTTCAATTTCTTAAATTGGAACCCATGCCCCTCCTCCAACCATTCACTTGTTTCCTACGAACCCTAAAAATGCTCATTCTTCTTGCATTGGGCTTAGGGGTGGCATAGGCTGTGGCAAGCAGCGGCGGCACCTCGATGGGGACATCAGCGCCCACTGCTTCAAACAGTAGTTGGCCTGCTACTACAATAGCATCAGTGTCCACGCCGCTGTGAAGTGCAGTGGCATTAATGCCGTTGTGGGCGTCGGCCCCATGCCTTCAAATCCGATTCAATTTTTCGACCAAGAAATTTAATTAATTTTTTTAATTGCTAGATACAAGAAAATAAATAACAATCGACTTTTGATTATTACATGATGCAAAATAATTTCTAGCAAACACAAAGTATGCTTTGATACAACTATTGAGAATTTACTTAACATGCACAGTGAAAGATAAAAAAAACATATTAATTCTCATAAAAAATCTACTTTGTGTTTAAAAAAACCTATGATAGAAATTGTACATTTTGTAGATTCCGCAAATTCCTTTACTGATCTTCAAACATGAACAATCACTATATGTAATCTATAGATATCCAATTGTCCAGCCTCCAATGAAAATCCACACAGGAAACAAGAATGAGAGAATTATAGTCTCTTTTTTTGTACTAGCAGAATAATGAATTATGTTCTATCATATTTTTCTGAAATGCTAATAGCTTATTAATATAAGTCCAAGTGAACTTGACCCATTTTTAAACTTAACTCGATCCATTATTTAATTAATCCAATTAATTAAATTTGGTCCATAAATTAATTAATCCAATTAATTAATTCGGACCTATTAAAACAACTCAATTAATTAATTATATAACACTTGTTAATTAAATAATTAAAATCTTATTCTTCTGATTGTCCTTTTGTGTGTTACCCATCACGTTCCCGATCACGATGTCTAACGACGTGAATTATTATTTTGATCTAATCAAAATCAGTAAATTAAAATATCCCTTTTTAATTTATCATCAATTCACATACGTCGTCCAAAATGACAATTAGCAATGTATCAGAACAATACATGTGACGAAAAATGTCACGGGTATGACAAAATCAAACTTGTTCATTTACCATAAAATTATAATCCATTCGTCATTATAATTTGATATGAATGTATATCAATCTCAATTATCGATCATATCTTTCATCTCATTATTAAGTTAATGTAAGTCGAAAACTCCTTTTCAACTTATAAGTATACATTGACCAAGGATTTCGTTATCAATTTAATTGAATCAAATGTAAATCATAATCTCATATTTTGTAAGAGTGATGAATCATCTATTGATAATTCACAACCTTCATATGATTCTTAGACATACTCGAACAATATCGTATTAGCGACTCTTGGCAAAACAACATCAAATATCATCAAAGTATGATTGTCCTCATATAAGACACTATGACGACCTCAAGTCAAATGACCAATTCCACTATCGAACGTTAGAGATTAACCACCGACACTCGAATAGTTATCCATATGAAATTTCTCCAGCGGGTCTCCAATATTTTGTTCTATAACAAAATATTCATGTATTCATTTAAGTGTCAACAAACTTTAGTTTGTAAAATCAGCTATTTACTTCACAAGTAAGAAATACGACACGTAATGGTCTATCCATAATAATAATATTTGTATCTCGTTATTACTTACGATCACGGATGATTTAAGATTTGTATCTCACAATCATAATTCATTGTGATTAATAAATTACTAAAACTTAAATTTACGGATTATATTATTTAATTTATTAGAACATTAATTCAATTAAATAATAGATATTGTCATAAATATGTATTAATTATATATTAAAAGTGTTTATATCCAAAGTTGATTAAATATAGAACTTAACACTTACATATATATAATATTGATCTCTTGAGCACCAGCGACGTGGCACACTAATTATTAACAAATATAATCTTTTTATGTCACATGTGCTTAGCAATATATATATATATATATATAGGGCCGCTAATCTTATGCAGACAAGTCTCGTATTCTCATACAGAACGACAAAACGTTACAAATAAGCTCACTATTGGGATCTTTTGGGTTAATACAAAGTAGACAAATTATTATTCATGGTAAAACAAAAGTCTGTCTGTCTTATGTAAGAATAATAACGAACAATAATTTTCGGCTGATTTTGTTTTGAATGTTAGTTGAATACACAAATTTGGCACATTCGCATTTACGCGACAGATTGTAGAATAATTGTTCATATTTTTCCTGGAATTCTTCGTCAACCTGAAGGGGTTAATTAGGCTGAATTTGGCTTCTTTTTGCAGTTTAATTTGTCTTCATGCTGTATTTTTTGTAAGCACAATGAAATGGGTAGGTTCTGTTTCAACTTCTTCTGACGGTCTAACCTAGGGAATAAGACCTTATAGTACCCCATAAATCTTTCTAATTTTATTTATTTTTTAATATTGTTCAAATGTTTTCTCATGATATATTTTTTATTTCTTAAAATTTTTTTCCAGGTGAAAGGAAACCTAAGACAAGTTTAATTCTATATTATTTTGAAATCAGAAGAGAAAAGTTTTAAGTTTTAATTGGAAGATATAGTTTTATAGATATATTTGTTGTTCAATATTGACGAGAATAATAATAAGATAACAAATCATTCAGAATATTAAGGAGAGTAAGTAAATATAAATATATGAACAAAGTAAAATGAGGTATGCATGTAGCAAATATCTTTAAGATCGATTTTGCGACCATGCACATGTACTCACGTCATAATGGATACACCACATTTTCAAGACTAAAATGGTAAATGCTTACCTGGACAGGCAAACCAATAATTGATCGTATTGTTCTACATTGGAATGATGACGAACACGATACTTTGGACATCTTGGAAATATTTAGAATTAATAAAGCCAGAATTTTTATGTAGAAGTTGAATAGCAAAATTATATGCAGGAAAGTCTGTATAGATTTTTATGAGCCTTTTTTTAATTAAATTGTATGCAGGAAAGTCTGTATAGATTTTTATGAGCCTTTTTTTAATTATCACAACTTTTAATATGAATCAATCTGGATCATTGTATCGCAGTACTCAGTACTGAAATGTGATTCGAATGTTCAATCCCACCCTTTTGTGATAGTCTATAACCCTTTGACATACTCTCATGCAGTGGTAGACCCATCACAAAAATTCAGCACGGACAGATCGAATGTTGATCGTTAACCATTGACCGTCGACAATGAACGATATTGTTTATTAATATTTAATTAAATAAGGTGGAAAAACCCATTTTTTATGAAAAATATTAACAATCACATGCACCCTTAGAGTCACTGGGTATCCATTTATAAAAATTCTACACGTGAGACTTTGAAGATAAAATGAATCAACATGCATTTAAAGTGTTGTTAAAGACAAATAAATAAATAAATTCTTTAAAAGTTTAAGCTTTTAATCGTGGTAGTTAAATAAGACTATTCTCATGTTAAACTCAACGTGTCAAGAAACATCATAATTAACATAATCAATGGTCAAACTGAATATGTTTAAGCATGATTGAACAAGAAAAATCAAAAGTAGCTATAACAATAAAGTAAAGATAAGATCATTGCATTGGCCAAACTTGATTCCATAATGGTGTGTGTGTGATGCAGTGAAATATGTACCAATGCTTGTTACTCAAAAACGTACTTATGAGCACATTTTTCTGAAAAGCGGTTATACCTTGGGAGAAGGGTAGTTGAGCTTCCCTTGTGCCCTCACATTCTCAACCCCACCAGGGTTGTGGCTACCGTCGGCAGCTGTTGATCTGGGGTGGAGAAACCTCTCGAAAATTGCCATATCTAGGAACATAGAGATGAGAATGGCAGTGGCAATAAATCCCAACGACACCGCATTCACAGAATTGTCAAAGCTACTAAAATGATCCTCACTCTCCACACTACCGCTCACTGTTGGTGCCATACTTGGCGCTGAATATGATGTTTCAACTGTATTTATACCACTAGCCCTTCCCATTCAGCAAAACTTCATAAAAACACTATATTTTCACTGTTTATTTTTCATCAGATCAAAATGAACAAATAGTTAAAAACCCAGATGTTGTTCTCATAGAATTGCAGTTTTATCTTTCTTGGTGCCAATAGTGACTCCGACGAATCCAGAACAGGTGACCGCGCCCCCTCGTCGGGTGCTGGGTCCGCCCCTGCTCTCACGTATTTAATCGATTGTGTCCAATCACATCTAATCAAAATCTTTCATCCATGCCTTGTCATCATCGCTCGTGTACTTATGGGAGGTGGGGAAGGGGGAGTTTGATTGAAATATCGTGTTTTGAAACCGCACTTTCAATCATGTAGACACGACTTTGACTATGTGGCCTAAACTAATGTTCAAAATTTTACACGTGTCATCACAAGAAAAACTGTCTTTTCAACTGACGGAATACGTTTCCATAGGCCTTTAGCAACGTGCACCTATACATTGCAACCTTCGATATTGTCATAGAGTAAACGGATAAGTAACAGGCAATGCACATTGCTACGGACTTCAAATGCACGTAGTCTTTACTTTTTTTCAATATTCCCCACATTTTCTTTTTCTACTTTTGCAACGTTCATCACACGTTGTCTTCACTTTTACTTTTTTTTGGCCACATTTGATGAATGTTTTCTTTAGGTTTTTTGCTACATTCATTTTCATGTTGTCTTTAGATTTTTTGTAACGTTCATTTGCATGTTGTCATTACTTTTTTTTTTTTTTGCAATGTTCATTTTCACGTTGTCCTTACATTCTTCTTTACCTTTTTGCAATATTCACCAAATCCTTTTTTTCCTTTTTGCAACGTTCAAGTGTACGTTGTCTTTACTTTTATCTTAATTTTTTTGCAATGTTCATTTGCACGTTGTCTTTACTTTCTTTAATCTTTCCTTTTTTACAATGGTTTAAGTGCATTAATCGGGCATCTTTTCTTATTCAATTATATGTTAATTGAACGAATATCTACTTAATTTGTACAAGTTATGTTAATTGTAGAAAAAATCCCAACTTTGATACAATTAGTGTGCAAAAGAGCTATTTGAAACTTAATTGAAGTTGATTCGAAGCAATTGATGATTATTCAGATTGTAAGTGATCAATTGAAAGTATTAATGGAGCATTCAGTAAAAAAATTATAAGTTCGGGAGTTAGATTTGACATTTGAAAGTTTGGGGAATAAACTGTAAATTTAAAAACTTGCATCGAGTCACTTGTTAATGATTTTGGGATGAAGATGACTCAATTGCAAAAATTAGGAGATGAAGAACTAAAATTGCATAAGAAAATGAGTCCAATTGAAAAAGAGAATTATTTCATTTTTCTACTCAAACTATTTGTGGAAATCAATTTAAACAAGGATTTTGACATAAATCTTATTCTATAATACACATACTAGTCCAATGAATGAAGGAAGCTTGGGGGTTTCATTATACACATACATCAAGTCGAGGTTTGGAGAATTCAATGTACACATATTATACAAGCAAATGGGCCTTTTGGACACAAAAGTCATATCAATTACAAGAAAAAAGAGTTCAGAGGGAGGGAAAATAAAGAAATCAATCAAGAAGTTAAAATTTCAAGGTTATTACAAAAAGAATGCAGAATCTTGGTGCAAAATCTTCAATTTTCACTTTTTCCTTAAAATTCGATGATGTAATGTAATTCCTTCTTGTTTTATTCTTCTCCCATGATGTGTATTTAATTAATTAGTTAGGGACGATTTTAACCTTGTTTTAAATCTTAATTTTCATTAAAAGTTTAAAATCTCCCATTGATGTTGTGAATTATTTTGCATCTATTCTTAATGTCTTTGATTAATTGGATACTGATTTATTGATTTGTGAGGAATAATTATGCCGATAGGCGTATATATGTTTATATCACTTATTAAAAATCTACAATTTGGATAAAAAGGATAGAGGTACACTTTTATGGTTGTCGCGGTTGTTAAATGAATTTTTTGGTAATAGAATGCACTTGATTAAGACTTATGTTGATTCACACAGAGGTATAGTAGGTTGACTTAATTGGATAAAATTGGTTTGAACTCGAGAGATGTAAATCGATTAATTTAGAAGAATTCAACGTGGAAAAGTGTAATTAACTGTTATAAAAAATTGGCAATTGAGATTAAAGGAATAACTATGGTGACTCTTGAATCCTAACACGTAAACCGTCATTATAAACCCACTTTTTTGTTGTTTTTGTAGATTTATAATATTTAGCATAAAAATTAATTCTACTTTTATTTGTTTCAATCGAATTGGAGTTAGGTATAGTTGAATCAATGGTTAGATAGTAGTCTTTGTAGGAACAATAATTTGGACTTTTAGATCCACTTTATTACTTCTTACGATTCGTACACTTGCGAGATATAAAGTCAGCGATAAGTTTTTGACAATGTTGTAAGGGACTATTTTTTTAATATTGATTTAAATTATTTCTTGAGTTTATTTTTTTCCTTTTTCAATTGATCTACTTTTTTTCTATATTTCATTGATAAGAAACGAAAAGAAGCAAGAGAGCAAGAAAAATATGAAATGGTTGATCTTAACTTGGATGACAGTGATATGTTTGTAGGAGATGTATCTCTATGACTCGATATGATCCATGTGTCGGATTTGATGAGGGAGACTTATCAGTGAGATTTTCTTCGGTAGATTGTTGAGGAGAGGAAACCGACTTGTAAATATTATAGGGCATTGCATTATACTAAAAATTATTGGTTATTAGCCACTCTAGAGGAAAAGAAGAAAGCTTTAGAGTATCTTTCTAGTATAGTTCATATGAAGAAGAAGATGATGACACTAACATGCTTGTGGGAGATAACTTTGCCATGCAAAATTATAAAAGAAGTGAAGCTCGAATAATTTCGAATGAGCCAAGTAACATGTTAATAGATGATCACTTTGTCAATCAACCCGAAAAATTAATAACTAAAGAAAAAGAACATGTAAAAATCAAGGAATTAATCATGATGAAACCAAATAAATCAGTGGCATTCAAAGGATATGGAATTAGTATGAAAATCCAACTTCATTGATTTTGTGATTAAGTTCGATGAGGAGATCGAAGTATTTTTAGTTAAATTCGAATCGAATAATTTAGTTCTATATTCAAGAGGGCAAAGTAAAATTGTGGAGGACGTATGAAATATGATGCAAACATAATCTATGCAAGTTAAGCAAGACCTCCAAAGCACTATTCACATTGTCATGAAACATCATTACTCAAAGTCGAGCTTAAAACTATAAATTAAGAACTAATGAAAGGCAACACATCTTTCTAACCCTTAACTTTGTTAATTTTATGTTAATGAATTGCATATAGAAAATAGAATTGAATAATACCCTTAAAATCAATTTTTTAATAAATATTAATAAAATAGATTAAATGTATGGTTGAATAATTGTGGGTCCCATAAAATGTGTGGTTAAAATTATTTGTTAACTTTGATTTAAATTAAAATTTTAATTTTAATTCTATCAAACATGAGCTAAAACTAAAATTCAAAAAACAATTCCTAAAAAAAAATTTTTTTTACTTTTTCTTTCTTCTTTCTAGGTGAAAATTAAGTTATGCACGCCATTCCAAATTAAATTAACCTAAACTCACATGAAATATACCTTTTACGGCGTGCATTGCAAGCCGTAAAAACCTTTACGGCGTGCGGCCGCACACCATATAAAGCCATGCCGTAAAAAGTGGTTTACCTTTTACGGCATGCAGAGTACGCCGTCTATAGAACGCCGTAAATTTGTTTTTACGGTGTTCAGTTGCACGCCATAAAAGTGCAATTTTAGGCATGCTTATGCACGCCATAAAAAGTGCAATTTACGGCATGCTTATGTACGCCGTAAAAAGTATCAAACTTTTTACGGTGTGTGAAAAAGCACGCGTATATTGAATGCCTTTTACGACGTTCAGTGAAGGCATGCCGTAAAATGCTTTGCAATTTACGGCATGCTTATGCACGCCGTAAATATCAATTTAATAATATTTTACGGCATGCTTATGCACGCTGTAAATATCAATTTAATGTTTTAAAAATTATTTATTTATTTGATTACCAGCAAATCTATAATAATAACAAAACAAAATTAATCCATAGATTGTTTCGATAAATAAAAATATTAAATACGGTTCAATACAGTATGTCAATGTAAAGTTCATCTCAATAATTCTCAAAAGACAACTACTTCAAAAAAATGATTAAACCATATTAAAGTTAACTTCTTCAACCAACAATTTAACTATACCACAAAATAGTAACTCCCTGCACACTATAGAAACAATAAGAGTATGGTTAATAAACTTA
>CAIGRN010062170.1:0-12569 GCA_903798345.1 Fraxinus anomala
TAATGTAAAAGTTTCAGCCAATTTACCAGAGCGGACCAATTCTGTAGAGATGCGAATTTACTGCTTTGGGGCCACAATTTTGGCCTAAAGTAATTTAGTAAATGTATATGGCAATTCCGTCCGCCGACCCACTAAGGGAAAAATCGTCCAACTTTTGCTATAGTACCTGAAACGAAAAACTAACAACACAAGAATGTTAGAAATATCAAAATAAAAATTATGTTTGAAAAAACCTTCGCCGGATTCAACTCCACGCGCCCGCAGGCGCCTCCATCGGATTGCTCACGCGTCCCCGTCGGATTCCACGTGCTGTCCAGTCAGCTTCTCCTCCGCCTGCAGAGTCCGAATTTGGCCTTCGTTTCTTTTGCAGGTCAACCGTTTGTCCGAAAAACAAGTTTGCAGGTCCGATTTTTGAAAAAAAGATTCAATTTTCTTCTTCCAGTTTCTGCTTCAGCCTCGATTTTCTTCAGTTTCTTTCAGAATGTTAGAAATATCAAAATAAAAATTATGTTTGAAAAAACCTTCGCCGGATTCAACTCCACGTGCCCGCACGCTCCTCCATCAGATTGCCTACGCGTCCCCGTCGAATTCCACGTGCCCGTCCAGTCAGCTTCTCCTCCGCCTGCAGAGTCCGAATTTGGCCTTAGTTTCTTCTGCAGGTCAACCGATTGTCCGAAAAACAAGTTTGCAGGTCCGATTTTTGAAAAAAAAAAAAAAATCAATGTTCTTTTTCCAGCTTCTGCTTCAGCTTCGATTTTCTTCAGTTTCTTTCAGATTTTGATTCCTAACCTCGCCCTGATTCCAAATGTTGAAATTAATTCTACCTACAATTGAACAAATCAAAGTAATTAGTAAGAATTAATTAAAAACTTCAAAGGAAATCAAAGAAAAAGAATTGAAGAAGATGAAAGAATTGAATTAATGTTTCCCATTTTCAACTAGGCTCAGAAAATTAATCCAAGACCACAAAGGTAACACCAAATTGGAGACTCTTGAAGCAGAGAGTTTGGCACACAAAAGCAAGGAGAAGATGCAGACAAAGACATAGTGAAGGGAGGAAATGAAACGGGTTTTACTTCTTGCTTTCTTGATGTATAAAATGAGAACAAAAGACTTCAATTTATAGGCAAGGAATGGCAAACGAATTTTCAAGATAGAGTTCAATCCAAGATAGAGTTCAAGGAATATAAAATTCTTAGTAAGGATAAGAATTTCATAACAATCTAACTTCCAAGTGAAGATAATGAATAGAATTCTGAATTTCAAATATCTCCACAATTGGTATTGAGCACCTAGCCCAATGAGTTGATTTCCTCTAAATACCCAATAACATTTGGAAGAGATAGAATTTTCAATTCAAACTATCTTCACAATTGGATATTGAGCACCTGGCCCAATGTGCTGATTTCCTCTAAATACCCAATAAGATTTGGGCTACATTGTTGGTGGTGTGGATTTCAATATTCTTCAATCCCGAACTTATAGTCTATGAAGTTAAACGGGCAACGATTTTTCATCATTGCCTAGGGATCACTAAAAACACCCAACAATGTCCCTGTTCTAATTGATACAAGATCAGCAATGAAGCTCTAGGTCTCCTCTTTCCACGCAAAATCGAAAGGAGAAGAAAAGGTTTGAAGGACAAGAGCGTGGGCAACATTGTTGCCTTCCCGTCGAACAAAAGAGCAAACTACCGAGGAAAAAGAGAATCTGACCCTAGGGATGTTAAGGGCCGAGCCGAGATGGCTTTGCTAGCCCACCTCCAGTCTTGACTTGGCTCAACAGGCTAGTTAGCTTGTGCTCGACAAGTCAGCTCACCCCTTTACTTTCAAAATACTTTTCATCTCACAATTTTTACACCATATGTTTTACTTTCTAAATACTTTTCATCTTATTTTTCAAAAGATTCTCGATTTTAAGAGTATTTGTCTAAAGACCGCATAATAAATTTATCCCTCAAGTCCATCCTCGTCCACGTCGGCCAAACCGACCTAGGGACATGCCTATAGGGCAAGACATGTACATCGCCTCTCTACAACTGTCCTAGTCAATCCAATTTTTACTGCTACTAAACATGGAAAAATTTCACCTTATCTTTAAATTGCCTTTGGGAAAACTACAGACCCCATGAAGAATGCCTTAGACATACAACATGTTTGTCAAAGCATAAATTTTGATTTTAGCTAGTCAAATATACTTTTTATCTACAGATTTTGTAGGACTCACAACTCACTGTTCACTTATTATCCACAAATTTTTAGACCTCATAACTTATAAACACTTAAAATCACGTAAATACGTGTATAAAACATATTGGATATAAACATCTCGATTCTTTGAGAATAAATTTGGCAATATCCATCTACATGATATAATAATAGACTGGTTTTTGTACTGAGCAGGTGTCTTCGCATCCCCTTGTACTTACAAGTGCATGCACTTAATCTTCTAGTGCTCCTTTGAACTCTGAATTGAGATGTGTCCAGCTTAAGGGTCTAATGACATTCACCAGAGAAAGAGACTTAAGAATCTGAATGGAAACAAGCAAGAGTAGCCCATAAATTCATGTGACCAATGGGAATTTTATTTTTGACATTCCATGAATGTGGAAATATTATAGAGATGCTTATCTTATTCCGTTAGTAGAAGTCCCTTTGAAAGAAACAAGACTTCGTGCATGCATGATAAAAATAAAGTCTGGATAGATACATTCGGTCAACAAACCTTATAATTTCATTGATTGATACATACACCAAAACTAGATCAATATTTTTGGATTGGACTAACATAAAAATTGGGTTAGATTTGTGAGGCGGGGTAAGATTTTTTTTTTTTTTTGAAGTAAAAAAATGGAATTTAGGCCAATTCTACGAGCACAACAACAAATTTTTTTATAAGTACGCAAAATTTCTACGAAAGTTTGTATGGTTTGTGATGAGACGGCACTGGTAGCTATTTTTGTCAATTTAAAATAAATAAAAACAGAAGTTGATTTTGAACCTCAATAACTTTTTGTTTATGATAAAATTAAACTTTGTAACAGATTTGATCGCTTAAAATTTTAATTTATTCTAATGCTTTCCCAAGCAAATTTAAAGAAGTTGGTCTAAAATAACTTTTTTAGGGAACCAACCTTGTGAAACGGACCCATTCAATACCACAAAATAAGTGTCATGCTCATTCCAACTCGTGGTAATTCATATTGTCGACCCACAAATTTTAGGCATTTACAACATCCCAAAATATTTAAATAGATCACAATTATATTCCATGTTTGTGAAGATTTTTTTTTATTGGGTTAGTTGTAAAGTTGGGTGACATTTGACAGTGTTCACTATGCCTAAAATCGGGATGACAAGCTCACTACAACCTTTGTTTAGTCAATGTCATCATCGTTCAGGAGTCTACGAAACCATAAGCTCATTTGTTTGTCTGTATATCAAACTTCTTTATTCAAGTTTCTTTTCTCTTTATTTTAGCCATTATTTTTTTTCTCTTTTTTTTTAAGTAAATGGTTTAGCCAGCCATTCATTTTATACAAGATGAAAGAGCTCCAATACTGTCGAGTATATTACTTAAAATCGTGCTGAAAATTGTAGAAAGAGAAAATGAAATATGTATTTTCCTTTTAACATTTTTACAAATAACCTACTAAAAATATCATAATTCTAAAATATCTTTGTTTCGTATAATCGATTTCTTTTGTGAAAAACTCTTCTTTGGTGAACTCTCTTTCTCCATTCAAAGATTGGTGAAGTATTGGATTGTTAATCATGTATTTTAAAACTAATATATCCGCCATTTTTTTCTCTTATAAAAAGTTCGACATGAACACGAGAGTGTGGAAATATTCGTAGAAAAATATAAGTTAGTAAAATTATAATGTGATAGAAAAGAGTTTGTAAATATTTCAATGCCTCTCCATTTTAACCTTTGTTAAAAATTGTAAGAGTGCGTTTGATTGTCAATATTTTTCAAGAAAAATATGTTTTTTCCACATAATTTCCTACTTTTCTATTGTTTGATTGACAATTTTTTCTGCGAAAAATATTTTCTTCACGGAGAGGTGGTTTTTATGTTTCAGATAATTCACTCTTTCATCTATACACCAATAAAAAATGGATACGTATAATATTTTTTAGGTTGAAAATTAAATCAATCGAACACATTTAATTAATAATTTTCCTATAAATAAGCTCTAGATAATTGAATTGTCTACAATATATTTTCTTTCCATACAAAATCCATGCTCGCAATTCATGAGTTTGCTCAAAGAACAGCAAAAAATATACAATGTGGAAAACAGATCCAATCTGAAAAACACAGAAGCCAGTTGCAGAGATGAAATTGTAAATATTTCTGTGCACAAAAGTTAATACAACTTCTGTCAAAAGGTTTACAGCAGAGTCTTTTTTTCTAAATAATATCTTCTGATCCTTGAAAGTGTCAATTTTAATTTTCCTTCCCTTTTTATTATTTTTGTTAGTCCATTCGGAATTTTTCTAGATTAGAATCAAGACATTGATTAAAACATTAATATAATGAAGTAAAGAAGTGCATTAAAGATTAAATTTATATAAATAAACATTTGATCTTACTACATGTACATCAAGTTTTACATAATTGGTTACATAATGACATATATCACTTTATAATTTGACAGTTTAAAATATCGTCAATTTTTTCATTCAATCTTTTTCCTCCATATCATTTAGGGTCTTGCTACAAAAACATAATGAATGACATAAAGGATGACCAAACATTCACACATTGGAGGTTGGCATTTTTTTATTGAGGTCGTGATTCACGTGCAAATGTGAGGGTGGTGTCAACCCCTATGTCAAACTTTTGGGCACTTCAGCAAAATCCTATCTAATTCCTTATGTATTATTTCTAGAGAAGTGCTTGAATTAAAGGGAAATTGTTCATAGGGGTCTGCCAGGCAAGACGCTGGTGGGGTCCGCACTATTTTTTTTTTTTAAACACATGTGGAGCCCGCCCCTTTGTGAGGAGCTTGTAAGGCCCCTATGAACCATTTCTCTGTACACAGGGCATTATACATTATTTCTATGTACAAGTAGCATAATCCATAAATATTACGCCTCTCTAACAGGTTGAGATTGTCCTCGAATCGCTTACCTAGGCCCTTTGGGGAAAAAATGTGAGAATGAAAATAATACAAGAGACAGGTCTGAATTTAGTTTGTAGCAGTAATTAATTGATGAATAAGAAACTGCAGCAACTCTTATTTTTCTGAAGATTCAATCAGGGGATGGAATTCCTGATTTTCTTTTTTTGGCACAATGACCCTTTTTTATTTTTCATATTTTATTTAGAAAATGTAAATATTGGTACAAAGGAACACCAGTTATTTCTTGATTACATTGAACAAAATGTATTGTTTCTTGACTCAGAAAGCTGTTGAGATTTCTTGCAGTAAGCAATGGCTGCCTCTATTGAACGTTCAATCTTAGTGGCACTGCTACTCCTCTTAAGAAAATTTAATTCTTGAAAACCACTGGAATTGAACGAGGAAGAAGAAGACGAGGAGGAAGCACCAGACGAAGAAATAGATGAGGATGAAGATGAAGAAAAAGACGAACGCTTAGTTGCAGAGTGTCGTTTGATTGCACCGGAGAATGACCTCCTGTGGACATTATCATTCCCAATCCCCTCTTTGTCAATGCTCTTTATTATAGTAGCTATTGACATTGTTGGGCATGTAGATTTTCCCATACTTCCAAATGGTTTTTTCCTTGTAATCTTAATGTACTTATCATTTGAAGATTCCTCAACTTTTGACAAGTTTTCTGCATCTAAATTGCATGCAGACTTGCAGAATAGAGATTTCAGATAAGCCCTTAAAGCCTTAAGCTTCTGAAAGTGTACGGATTGCATCACACGTTTCATCTTTTTGGACCAAGAATTCTTTGGATGCTGTTTATCGACGAAACTGCTTAATTCAACAGACTGTTCGAAGAAATTCTTGTTAGGGTTCAGATCACAACTCGATCTGCAGGACTTCACTGAGGAGGAGCTAGTGTTGGTGAAGCAAGTCGTGAATGGTGTTTCATGATGATTCTCTTCTTTAAAGCCCGGTTTGGTGTTCTCCAAGAAGGTTGTGATGGTGGTGCTGGAGGAGGCTTCGAGGAGTTTTTGAACCATTTTCAGCCGCGGGGGTTGGTGAAGAGGGAGGAGCTGGCCTTCGTAGAAGAGTTCATCTGCTGAAGAAGTGGTGGTTCCTTTGTCATTGGAAGTGGAGGACATTTGGAACTCAAAATCTTTGCTTTGTGGGGAAGAATTTGGGGAGTAGAGGGAGTTTGTGGATGACAAGCCCAAATCCATGTCTATATAGTCTTCTTTTTCATCTGCACCAATACATGGTGAAAAATTGGTGTCCATTTCATGAAAGCGGTTTCTGTGTGACTGAATATGCTTATGGGGAGGTGAGCTCTATGAAGGTTAGGGGTTATCCTTTAAAAGAGAGATGGTTCCATGCCAAAAGCAACATTTTGACATCAAAGTTGAAAATATGTGGCTCGTTGGTCGATAAGGTAAAATATTGTCTAATGTACCCATTTTGCCTCATTATTTCCCATAAATTATAATTTATTTTTTTCTCTTCTTATTAACTACTCATTCTCCAATAAAATAATATTACACGTAAACTCAAAAACTTTTTTTTTTTTAACCATATATTATCTAAAAAATTATTATTCTCATTATAATGTGAAATAATGAGGTCAAACGAACTTAAGGAAAAACAAATGCAGCACAAATGACTTTTGAACCCACCTTATAATCAATGGCAAGAAATTAACTATCACGACTCTCCTCATTTACACATGGCCATTTTCATTACCTTTTTACAGCTTTTGAGACTCCAATTTTACACTTGTTTGACCTTTTTACTTCTCATTTAAGTAATTATTTTAGCACTTTTGTGTGACAAATTTCCCACATGGATTTTTTTTCTAATAATTTCGCGTTGTTAGAAAGTAGACGAATTCATTTATTTAAATATAGTATTTCATTCTAATCCATGTTGAATTTAGTTTTTATTGAACACATGTTATTAAACATTGATGTCTCCTTTGCTTCACAAGAACCACAAAAATGTCGACGTCGTGTTTCTCTTTGTTTGTCCTCGTCCAAACCATATGACTAAAAGAAACTTGACTAAGCAATTACACTCTCATCACACAATACAAGACCATGAAAATGATCCAATATAAACAAACTTGATAGCATGGTAGTTACATACGACTAAATAGGATCAAATAAGAAAATTGACAGCACATCTCTCCTTTAATTTCGTAGACATTGTTGACGTTTGAATCCGGCGAGTCCCAGCTGTCAATAGATCCCAACTTCTGTCTCATCCAAGCGCATGTTACCTGTAAACTTAGACATTTGAGTTAAACTGCACGGACCGTAGCTCTTCTAATAATTTGGTCTTGTTGAATTCGGAGGTCAACAGACACCGTATGAAACATGCCCTTAAAATTCTAAATTATCGTCGGTGGGTTTCATAAGATTGGGTTTGTAAATTAACAAAATCGAAACAAGACTGGGGGTATAAAAAGATAAAAACAATCAATGAGTGTTACCCAAAATGCACTTTAAAATTGATCGAAAAGCACTAAGAAATGAAATTAGTTTTACTAATGGGGGGCAGTCTGACATCTTTTCTGCAGTTGGCCACTGCGGCTTCTTGCTGCTATAGTGAAACTGACGTGTAATTCTGCTTCACAAGTGAAAGTGGAGGTTCCTTTGCAATAGCCTATCCACAAGAGCAATTGAAGAAAAAGCTTCCAAAAGCAACAGAGCAAGCTTTTATACTACTGACTGAGGCAAGGCATTCATATCAATGACTGATTGTAACATGAAAATTAGAAGGATGTAAAAGATAAAGACATCAACAACACTCACATTCTTCCCTGGATCCTCAATTATCAATCGAGACAAGAACGTATTTGGAAAAGAATTCTGCGTTGTGACAATAATTTGAAAATACAGAATATACATTTTACATGGTAAAAGAATATACAAGCATTGGAGAGAAATCTAAGCTTTACAAGTTTTGCCATACAAAAAATGTTCCCCGGGATTGCTATCTTAGAACCGCTTGATTTATCAATGTGTGAAAAATAAGGGATGCTGCAAATAAATTATAAACAGCAGAAATGATTACTGATTACCCTCTATGGTAGCTTAAAATCATTTTCTCGGGGTAGTCTGTCTGATATTTATTTAAGATTCTTCGATTCCTTCTCAATGTTATCATATTGCCAGTCACCAATTTTGTCCATACCATAGAATTGCCTATGCTATTGTTCTCAAGTTCCAGCTGCAGTTTTAACCTTGACAGATCTGCCTCCATATCTGCACCAGACTTCTTTTTGTTTATTGTGAAACAGTCTAGGTTCTCCTACAGTTTGATCTCTGGTATTTCCGTGGTCTCATTGCGAGTTAAAGATACTCGACTTATGGGACTAAGCCTCATTACCGTCCCTCCTCTATGCCTCATTTTCCGAAGTTGATTCCTGATTGAACTCTAGTTTGTCATTTGGAGGCTGTCTCGGAGAAAGAGAAGGAATTCTTGGGAGTTGGGATCTTATCCTTTGGTGGCATCTCTTCTCTTGCAGTTGGGGTCTCGATTGCCAAAACAGTTCTCTCAATGGATTCAAATTCCTCTTTTATACTTTTAAGTCTCTCTAATAATTCATTCACTCTTATGTCACTTCTCCTGAATAAGAATGAGCCATGTTTTCCCATTCAGAATTTATTTTGTATTCCACAAGGACACTAGTAGTCTCATATGCATAACAAAATTCTAATAAAAGATAACACAACTCGCCTTGAAACCTTGTCATCTTCTGTACAGAACTGTTTCTCTATGCTTTCTACTACGCTGAATGTGGTTACGAAATGCAAAATTGAAAGACCAACCACCCAGCAAAGAAAATGAAGGAAAAGATGGCCATTTAGACATACCCATTCAAAAAAAATGATAAACTTCTGACAACCTGAGATAATTTATACCTTAGTCTCCATAGCCTGGTACTGTTCTTCAAGACTTCTTAGTCTCCATAGCCTGGTACTGTTCTTCAACATTTCTCCTTGAATAAATTTCTATCTTCTCATTCGAAAAAGTTGTTGCTCCTAATCTTAGTCTCCATAGCCTGGTACTGTTCTTCAACATTTCGCCTTGAATAAATTTCTATCTTCTCATTCGTAAAAGTTGCTCCTAACCTGGCAGAATCTTATATTAGAAGCGTGCTTTAAGTTGACATCAATATTCTATAATCAAGTGATACCTTTTCAAATTCTCCACGAGCTCCCATGTAGTGGATATAGTAGGCCACAACTCTTCCTGGTGAGTCAATGACAAAATTGGAAGTGGAAAAACTAATAATATTCATACTATTTATCGCCAATTCTAATTGTTGGGACAATTATGTACCTTGTAGGTAGATAAAAGGCTTACAGCCAAGTTCAAGAAGTAATCTTCGTGTTTCTCCAATTCCTCACTAAACCATTCGAAAAATCCTGATAATAAGTAAAAACAAGGAATATCAAAAGATCAGTGTGTAAAGAATGTACATAGCCCAGGAAGCATAGATATAAAAAAAGGCGACATTGTTATGCCACAATAAGGGACTAGGATGCGCTAATGAATTTACAAGTATTATATATATATATATAGTATATCATGATTCTGATAGGATTCCACCTGAAGAAAAAGAGAAATAAGAACTTATTATTGATTGCTGAATAACTGCACAGAATTACAAGAACAGGGAAGTAAACTAGACTCTCTTCTACTCAACTTTTGCCAGCCTATTCTTCCCCTCTTACTTCTATTTATAACCTCTCCCTAACTGATGTTGTTACACCACTTGCCCCTGCAACAGAATGTGCTTACTCTTTCCTCTCAGTTGGTTCTCACTCTTCTTGACTCTTCTAGAACAGGTGAACCGGATGAGAGGCCTATCAATACCCCCAGTTTCCAAAGGCAACTTGTCCTCAAGGTGAAAGTCAGGGAAGTGTTGTAAAATGGAGTCTATTGATTCCCAAGAGGCATCAGAAGCAGGCAGATCCTTCCACTGAAGAATGGATTCAGCAAGCTCATAACTGAAGAATCTATAAACTCTTATCGGAGATAGCACAGCGATTCAATGACAAACAGACAAACAACACCTCATCTCTCCTGACATCACAGATTCTTCGGATGACTCCCTGTTGCCTTCACTCAGTGTTGCCTTCACTCAGAGGCAGCTGGTTTTTAATTTCATCTAGTTTTCGATGTATGTTTGAGACTTCAGAATCTATTCTGGGAGCACATAAGATACAAATAAAGAAATAATTGAAACGATAATTTTACTGCAAAAGCAAAGGCATAAAAATGGGAATTACATACATAACTAAACTGTGTGCCACATAAAAGCATAAAACTCCTGCATAGAATCACTGTCTCAGATAGATGTATTACTAATTCAAGTTCTTTAAAAACAGAAACACGCCTTCCAACTCCGCAACTGAAACTATAAGAAAACAAATGACCGCACACTAACTAAATTCATTTGCAAGCCCCCAAACGCATATGGGATGAATTTAAATCACTTAAACTAACACCTCCAGGTATGTTGTTTAAATAATGGTCTGAAAAATTGTCTGTTTCCTTTGCGTCCTCCATTTTTTAACATAAAAATTCTTTTGCGAAGCTAATCGTGCAGTGGTTGCATGAACTAGGTATCTTAAATTGATGTGTTAAAACTTGTGGTCAAGAAATATTATTCCGAAGACATTCAAGACAGTAACACAAAAAGCACAGAACAATTAATATGATAAATAGGCATACGAAAATCAGCAGACGACTAAATGACATTGATAAAATAATGGGAGTACTTGGCTCATTATGCTCACGCAAACACCTAGTTCAAGAACAATTACAATCAAAACAGAGATACACCCGTTAATATATTTGGATAGGACGCAAATGCGTAGAGTAGATCTTCTATGCTTGGGAACAGAACGTAAACAACAAAAATCATTGATCTAAAATATAAATATGAATCTGAAATTTGAATATGTGAACTGAATAGATTTTAAGAAAAAAGAACCAAAAACAAAAACTTCATCATCATCATCACTTGTGAAATATACGAATAAACTCCGGTAGCTAATTCCTCAACGAACTTAGGTAGCGGTTCATGAAATTAACTTGAGAACACCTTAACAAGAACGAGAGAGAGATGAAACCTGGAAGCTTTAGTGCAGGGTTTTGCGAAGTTCATTGGATTCTTTACCATAGGGCATATAAAGTTGGACATGTTTTCAGAGCAAAAACAGGGTAAAATAAGGCACATCATAAAATATCAACTGATATTTCCCCGAGTAGATGCTCCTCCAATAGATATTTGAACTCTTCCTCAGCAGGAAAAAATAGGTATTCAAAATATAACATTTTGGTTTTGGTTGTTCCTTGCAATTCTAAAGCATTACAAGACATGGTTTAAGGAGTAAGGTCATATGCAAACAACCCATCCACCCCCACCCTGTGTGCTATAACCATTTTGATGAATTAATAAAATAAGAGGAGTCCATCCGTAAACCTTGCTTTAGACACATCTCTATCTTGACATAAAGGAACACAAATAATAATATTACAGGAGTCATGCTCTTAAAAACCTTACTATCTCTACATTTACTTTCAATCTAGCTATAGCATCTTTTGCATATTGAAGTAGTTCTTTCCTCTTTGCCTGAAATTTAGAAAGGACATGAAAAATATCGAAAAATGCTTCAATTTCTTAAGTGAGCATCATGGTTAATCATGCAGGTGAAATCATTGAAAGCATGTTGATCTTACCAGCACTTCATCATTGTAGATTGCGGAAGATTTTGCCAAATCTTGTCCCTATTCATATTTACATTGTGAACTTCCTTCCCACCCACGAGACAAATTCTGAACACAAAACAGAGAAGGGAAGGGAAGGACATCCATATTAAATTCTTCACCAAGACAGAAGCACAGAACTCTATAAGCAACTTCAAAATCTTCATAATGATCAGTCATTCCCGCTTAAAACTTTTAGGCCAGACCTTAAACTTCAAGATATTAAAGTATATGACAAATGTAAAAATCCAAATATCTCCAGAACCAAAGAAATTTCCTCTTCATTACAAAAGAGTCAGTTTGGTCGACCCCCATCATTTAAAAAGAACAAATGGCAACTTAATTACTTTACATGCAACTAGAAGGGGAAAAATGAAGGAAATGATTGAACCATCCCTTCCTATTAAATCTAGTACAGAAAAGTGAGATATACAGATTACAAGGAAGCATGAAGTATTTTCATCAGACCACAGAAAATAAGAAATGAGAACAGTTGAGGATACTAAAATGAAGTTAGGATCTAGAGGACGTGTCTTTAAAAAGAATGGAAGAGAGCCAGAAACAAGAAGAATCAAGTAGGGAAAGTGTTAGTTGAGCTGTCTCTCTATTCTGCTTTTGGGCCTCTGTATGTTTGTGGGCTTTGCTGTGCTTTTGGGCCACCAGTTCT
>CAIGRN010062175.1:0-23328 GCA_903798345.1 Fraxinus anomala
TCATCGGGCTTATTTATAGGGACCTAACTCGGATCAATGTATTAAATCATCTTATTAAATGTATAAGATAATAAGTTTATTACTGCTTAAATATTCTCTTCTTCATTAGGCTATTCCTTCAAAGTATTATTTTCACTATAATAATTTACTAAATTTTCGACATCCATCATATTTTTGTAGCTTTGATGGCTTCACATAATCTATCATTAATTTATTAATAAATAATTTTTAAGATCCTAACATTATTCTATAAAATAATTTCTTTTATATTTTTCTCCTACTAGTACAGTAAAACCTCCATAAAATAATAATGTTGAGACTGAAAAAAAAAAATTATTTTAGAGGGTTATTAATTTATTGATAAATGAATAATTTATTAATTTATAGAGTATTTTATATTTTTATTACTTGTATTATATTTTACTATAATACATGTTAAAAATAAAATTTTAAAAAAAGAATGTGTTGAAAATCAAAATTTAATTTGTAAATACACAAAAAGACACACGTCTACATGCATTAAAGAGGAAATATTAATGTACAAGTATTGATTTCAAACTTTAATATCTTGAAAGATTAATCATTCAAGTTATTTGATTTTGGTGCAAAGAAAAAGCAAAAGACTTTAATGTATATTTTGAAAAAAAAAATGTAAGGCTATTCAACACCACTTATTTTAAAACATTAGTCTATATGGCACTAATGTGATATTGAATGAAAGGTATCATTGAATGAATCATTTAATTTTACTTTTCATTAAGTCTATCACATAACACCACATAAACATGACTGGTGTTGTAGCACTCGTGATTTTAAATAGCATTATTCTTTGAAAAATAGGCGATTTGAAAAAATGTTGTTAAACTAAAAATTGTTAATTTTTATTAGTATGAACTTTTATGAATTTAAACTGTTATTATTTTATATATTTGGTAGACCTTGGAGGATTTTTTTTAAAAAGATTATTATCTTACGTATTTAACATGGTCATTAATTCAGTACACCGACACAAGTCAAAATGAGGAATTTTATTATTTAAAAGAGGTTATTAATTTATTGAACATTCATTGATCGAGGTTTTACTGTACTAGCATTAACACATTTTAAATGTTTATAATCAAGAGATGTACCGTACCCATTGGTTTCATCTAATAAACGCATTAGGATGGCCATGGACCGAGTGAAGGATTGGTCATGTTTCTACAACAGACAGATTGGGCTAAATTGAGTTGGGTCTTAATTTAGGAATCTGAAATGAGATAAATTGAATTGGGCCTCAATGGACGTACTTCCTCTAGTTGTCTGTCTAATTGGACTTTCTACTATGGAGGCTGCTGAAAAAGAGATTGGAGCTAATAGTGCACGCGACAAATAAATGATCTCGGAAACATTCTTAAGAGTGCTCCTTGTAGAAAAGGTTTCCAAAGAAATTACCTTAATCTCGCCAAATGGGCCCTAAAAGCTCTTTAAAAAAGCCCCATGACAAAAATGATCAGTAAACCCATATCCTTCTCTAGATTAAAGAGGAAATTACACACAAACCTACTTTTTAGCTTCTCATTTCAATAATAAGATACAAAGATTTTTCTTTCAAAAATTAGGTACACTCACCACACCACACCCCACCCTCCCCTTACCCACGTGCTCACACCCACGCCCTTTATCTACGTCCTATTGTACCCACCAACTTTGGCCACAATCAATGGTGAATCGACCTTGTATTCAGCATTATCAGCCTACAAAATTTGTCAACATAAGTGGAGAATGGAGGGTGCTAGAGAGGAAGTGTTGACTGGTGGTAGAGATGGGGCAATAGCGGGCGCTGTAGGGATGGCGGATGTGGTCGAAATCTTCTTTCACTACTGCGGTGGTGGAGACAAGAAATCAGTTATAGTGCGATGTTTGTGTGGTGGTGTGTTGCAGATCTGCGTAGTAATGGTGATGGTATAGTGTAAGATCTGCATGGGTGGTGGTCCAATGCTAGTCATACGATAGTGTTGGTGGCGCAATGTGCGTGGTCACAAATCTACGTAATAGTGATGGTGGTGATGTGGTGTGGTGGTGCAGGTGATCGTGGTGGTGCAGTGATGGTGGTGGCGACACTGCATTTCTGGTTTTGCGATGGTGGTGAGGTGTGGTGTGTTGGATGTGGAGGTGGAGGTGGAGGTGGAGGTGGATGAATAGGTGGTGGTGGTTGGTGAGACAATGGTCGAGTGGAGATAAGGTGGCAATGACGTTTGGGTGGTGTTGGTGGTGTATTGGAGTGGAGTGGATTAGTATGGGATAAAGAGCGTTTGCGATCAATTATTTAAATAATTGTGATTAATAAAATGGGTAATTTGTAATCAATAAATAAATATTGATATATAAAAATGTGTTTTGTAATTGTAATTCACAATTTATATTTTGTAACTGTGCCGTTGCATGATTTATGACTAATACGTAATTGGGATCATAAATAGTATGTTATTATGATTTTTAATATAATTTCATAAGTTTTTAAAATTTGGAAGTGTATATTTAAACTATGGTACAGGTGTATTTTTTCCTAGATTAAATTAATCCGATCCATTATTAGCTCTCCCAATTGGTTTAAATTTGATATTGTTTTTTCAAATGGTGAATTGGACTAAATTTATTCTTTTTCTATTCAATTCGATAAGCAGGATATTTTTTTTCAACTCCTGAATTTGTAATATAATGAATGAAAGGTAGATGAAGGCAAGTGTGGCAGCCACAAAATTTGATTACACAAATAAAGAGATCGGAACCAATTTTTGGTGGGGGACCAGACCAAAAATAGACAGGACAGGTACATTACATACGACTAATGTCAATATCATCAAAAGTATGATTTCACATCCACCAACTTGACGCTCTCAATCTTCTTGCAATTGGTCTTTTCGTAATGTATGCCTCTCTTTTTCCTTTTTTCTTTTTTTAAATTAAACTAAATATACATTCTTATAAGGAAGACATCCTCCTCCATATGGAGAAAATCTATACAGTAATGTGATTGATGAGTTGAAAATCAATAATAAAGATCTTGCTGCATAAAAGAGTGTAAATGAAAGTGTAAAAGAGAGTGTACATGTAATATGATTGTTTTTTAAAGGAATTTCATTCATGTGTACAAATTGTACTGAAAGAGTTACATCTTTGTTTAGGCCATGTTTGACAATTATTATTTAAGTTAATTAGAGTTTTAAATAGTGATTTTTTTTTTTTAAGAATGTGTGATTAAAAAAGTAAGAACAAGTTTTCAAATTACGTGTAGAATATTTTATCGGGTAAATATGTGGTTGAAAAATAAAAATAAATACATAAAAAAAAGAGAATGATTGTCAAACAGGAACTTAGCGTGTTTGTTGTTTACTCGAACACCTAAATTGTCACGTCATTAAAATCATACCATGACAGTAAATATCTTGTCGTCATTTAGCACGGAATAATTCTATGTAACAAGACTAATGATAAATATGAGTTTTAAATGTCATTAATTGAAAACAATTCAAATGTAGATATATTGAGTCTTATTATTTTATCAATTAATGTCACTTAATTATCACAATTTTAGCACCAATAAAATACGTAGCATTACTCTTTACCACAAATTTTGATAGTAACAAAAATATTTCATACTGTTAAATACCAATATAATCATCAGATCAAGCGAGTCAATGTAAGAGGTCCTCCTTATTATTCATGGGGTAAAATAGGAAAGCACTACAAATTACAGTAGTAGTTGGAAAAAAGTCATTTTTAGGGAATTCAAGACTTTGAGAGGAAACCCCCCAAAAAACTACTACACAAAAAAAGGAAAAGATTAACTCATTAACCCAAAAAAAAAAGTGAAAGGTCAAAACTGCCACCAAAGCTTTAAACGTTTGGGAAAGGGTAAAAACGTAAAAAGTCCAAACTAACTTAAAAAAGGCCGGTGTACGTAAGCTCATTCTCACCACGCGCTATGCAGCAAGAGTCATTGCGGGGGGAACCACGATAGAACGTCCCCGGTCACTCGCCGCTGCGTGAGTTCCACGCGCTCATCGGAAACCAGTGGCGTCCGGCAGAGTGGGCAGTTGAAGTTGAGGTGCTCGAGCCATCCATCGAAGCATTCCTTGTGAAAGACGTGGCGGCAGGCTAACTTACGCACATGTTCTCCTTCACCCAGCTGGTTCAAGCACACCACACAAATCAAATCGGCACCCTCACAGCCGTTGGATTGGTTCGTATAGGAAAACACACGGTTCAGATTCAATTGCTCGCAGAGGAAAATAAGGCCGGCCAGACCAGACCCAACGACGTTGTGAGAATTTTCAAACTGCCGATTCGAGTCGAACCGGGGTAAAATGAACCCCAGGTTATGCAATATAGTGAACAAAAGGGAGTGAAGATAACGTACGGTTTTTCCGATGAGCACAATGAGGAGCACTAGGATTGATTCCGACGATACGTCGGAGAGCTGGTTCTGCAAACCCATGTCTTGAAAAAACAAAAAGATTCATGCAAAATAGTTGGGTGTGTATATATAGAATATTGATATACATGGAACGGAGGCTATAGTTTTGTTGTTTTGGGTGGGGTGGGCGTAGGGGTAGGTTACGTGGGTAGAGGGAGGAGGAGACAGACAATCACACAGTAGTGTAGGTGTGAAAATTTGGGGGATGTGCTGGAAAGGGAGGAATGATGTATGGCTGTTTTAAAGGAGGCCTAAAGAGTGGGAGATTTTCGTTGCTATGAAAGTCTTGTGTGGTGGGGTATGCTTAGGTTGTGAAATGGATGGGGCGAGTGGAGCTCAGTAGTTGGCTCGTCGACTGTCGGGATCTATTCGACCTATGAGCTCACTCATTGTTCGAGCCAGTTTGAGAGTCACTCGCGGTTGGTCAATTTTTTATTTTTTTTTTGTAGAAAATTGCACTTTTACCGCGAGATGTATAACGAATTCTAAGAAAAAGTGTAGGCAAAAATGGGGTCGTTATAATATGTTCGTGAAGTTAAAATTGTTCACAAATGAATTTTTCGTGTACAATATTTTGTAAAAAATTAAATATATATGTAAAGTAATAAATATAAAAGTTAGTGTACCTAAAAATTCGTGAATTTTTGTTACTATTGAAAATCTTCATTGATTGTACTGGCTATTTTATCTTTATCTGATAGTCTACATCTTGTCAATCAGACAATCCTTCAAGTACATTATTAGACCCTCAAATATATCTTCTTTAAACATTTACGAGGATTGCTCTTCGCTTGAACTAAAATGAAGATGGGTCTGTTTACTATTAGCGGTCCCAATCCAAGCAAGATATTTTTCCTAATGTCAATAGTATTGGGTTGTGCCACTTTTTTATTTTCCAATGAAGCCCATTTCAAAATAATTAGCCTCGTATGGAGCTCATTCTTTTATCAAAAAAATATATTATTTGACTGTTACACTCAAAATTTAGCTATTATTTTTTACTGTTTGTCTCACAGGTAAGTCCCATTTTTTCAACCAACGGTAATTTTTTTTTTTACTTTAAAATTGAAGAATGAGCTTCAGACAAAGGCTTACAATAAGCTTTTTCAAATATGCTTCACATTCTCAACCATCTTCTTTTTCTTGGAACGCTTCCAAAATTCAAAAGTTGGCTCACGAATCTTTTTTATTCTTTTATCTCTTGTTCAAGCCTACTTCTTCCAACTCTTCATTGAGCGTTTCGATGGCCATGGTACCGATATTTTCTTTAGTTGGAGGGTCGAGTGCTTGAGAAAAATTAATTTATAATTTTAGCTTCCCCTACCGGCTACCACTCCTTCACACTCCTAAGTCCTAACCGTGCACCCCCACCACCATTGCCAAATTTTCAACGTGTCCTGTCAAATTTAAAACAATCCATTCAACAATATTTTTCTAATATTTAATTTTACTTTTTACAACAAACAAATTCAATAAAATAATTTAAATTGAAGTAGCATACATGAAATATCATTTTAAATGAATCTATATCTAATAAAACCATACACAAGAAGTTCCTATATTAGTAAATTTGTAATCGTAATTCATAGATTATAGTTCAACACACACAATTTCAAGCGCATCACAAATTTGTTGTCAAGTCATAAACGAATAAAAGACAAATTCAATTCTATATATATCCTCTTGCTTAATTAACGCTCTCAATTTACACCTCATAAACCTTATATTGTGCATATTGTTTTTATTTTATTTTATTTTAATCCGAATACCATCCAAACCTAAGCATACTTTTTAGGCCTCCACCTAGACGATTTCGATTTCCCAAACTCAATTTTATAGAGAAGTACAAAAGGGAGGAAACTTGATTATCTTACCTCTAGATTTTACATCAAGAAGAAAAAATAAATTGAAAGCAATGTTACAGTTATATTTTATTCTAACTTGCTTACTCGCTATAGTATTTAAATTGAAGATATGATAGCCTCTATTTATCAAGTTTAACAATGCCAACTAATGTACCATGAATATCTAAAGACCCCAATGTCACCAACTCTTGACGCCCTCGATCTGATCCTTTACTTGCAACACAATTTGTTGCACTATTTCTTTCCCGTAGATGTGAGATACGGTGTTGCTGATATGTGTAAGACAGTCTCAAATAACGGGAACTTAAACTAGTGCGTATTATTTTTAATATTGAACTATTAAATATAAATAAACTTATTACGTATAAAAGTAAATATATATTTCATTATAATCTTCTTATAATTTAAAGGTCAAAATTAAAAATTAATTTTAATCATAAATTTCGTATGACTCACAACTATTACTTTTGTGTTTAGCTCTCATTCTATCATATAGTTTAACTAACTTATAATGAAACCCAAACAAGCTTGCAAGGTGAACTTGTCTCTAGTGTGATCTACAACATAATACTTGGTTTTATTATTTTTAATTTTATTTTTCAACGAATAAGTAATTCTATTAATGAAGTAACTACCAAACAAAAAAATAAAAATAAAAAACTGCAGGGGAATAACGTGGAACTGTGTAGACCTTTAATTCTGACACCACAATTTCAACTTTTAGTCACATTTTGAGGCTTTTCCAGTTAACGTCGTCATCACAACAGGACTCATCTTTATCCCATGTTTCGCGTTTGATGTAGAATTACGACAAGTGCACATGCATTATGATGTATATTATTGTGTGTAAATTCAAAAAGAATAGAACGAGAAAATATGACGTTTTTAAAATTTGTTCAATAATGTGTCGACATGATATAATGTCCAAAATAATGTAAAACAAATGTATATATAACATGATTGTTTGATATATTGAATTGAACAAGAATATAATGTATCAAATAAGTAAATGAAATCGAAAAAAACTAACTACGCATTCCAAATATGTACTTCATGTTTAAAATGTCGTTTTTTATAGGATAAATATNTTAAAATGTCGTTTTTTATAGGATAAATATCGTCTATGTGCTTTACCGATTGAAAACTTGTTGACTGCAAAATTATGTCGCAAGTGGATTTATTTTTAATGAGTTTTGCTACTTTAACATTCACTTTGACATAGGGAGTGATCGAATGGCACCCCTATTGCGGGCCCAGGCACCCCCCCACCCCAATAGGGAGCCATCATGTGGCTATTCGATCACCCTCTATGTCAACCACTATGATAAAGTAGCAGAACTCATATTTGATAGTGGAGACTTAGTTTACTAAATAACCTAGTTTGTGTTTCGCTAGAATCAAGCTAGCCAAATAAAGATTGGTTGATTTGTCAATGGAAAAGTGACTTGACAGTCAAATAAAAATAAAAGGGTAATTAGCACGTAACGTTCTTACATTTTACTTTTATTGTGGAAAACGTCATTACTTTTTATTTTTTTAGCATTTTGCCCTTATTTTCACCTTTCATTGCTTAAAAAGTCATTTTCCTTCATTTTCTCAATTAAAATTTGTGAAATATCAAATATATATTTCTGTTTAAATAAAACAAAAAGAAAAAAAATTTAATTGCAATCATAGTCCTCATTTTTTGAAAAAAGTGTGAACAAGCCATAAATAAATTATTAAAAGGGTAATTAGCACATAATATCCATACCTTTCACTATTTTTGTGAAAAACGTCCATAACTTTTGTTTTTTTGGTATTTTCGCTCTTAATTAGACCTTTGTACCATTTTCGAACTATCAAGTCACATTATAAGTAGAATGATTGGAGTTCAGACTAAAGACGAAATATACTTACGATTCACTTATTAAGATAAAATGCTTCAACTTGTACAATAAAAGCTCAAGCACATAATTTTCAAGTTCGTAACCAGCAAGGTGTTCTACCTTAGCTGTACGAGGTAGAAACTCGTCCCACGTACAGTTCGAATGTCGAGTCTCACCCTCACCCCCTTTCTGAATCCACTAGAACGGAAGCCATAATAAATTATCTCCTCGAATTTGGTGATTGAGCCACTAACATATATGTCAATTAATCGAAAATGTACAATTTCAAGAATATAGAGTTGGCCCGTGGAGGATTATTCCATTTTGACTGAAAATATTAGCCATGATCTTCGACCAACTTGCAAGACTAAATAATACTCAAATAATGATAAACCATTAGACGAGAAGGATTTTAGTAATAATTGAATTTTTTTTTTTCAAAAAAAAAGGTGGTCCACCATATCCTCCAATGACCAACCTTATATTAACGGGGTATAAAAATCCTTCAACTTGATCAAATTGAAAATCTTAATTAATTTGTTTGATTAATGGGTGACATCTTTGCACGCAAATTGCCAGCACGACTTATTCTTTCATTTCAAAATCTTGATTGAAAAATATGTTTTTGTCATTTTTGAAGTTCTAATTGTGTCATAGTACGGCTTATGTTTTCTAACTATCGTGTTGCGTTATTATTCTCAACCTTTTATTACTTAGCAATGATGATTCTTGTCCAAATATATATTAGCTTACTGAAATGAAGCGAAAATATTTTATCGCACCTCATTTTTTTTTTATCTAAAATATTAAAGGTAAATAAATCCTTTAATGAGCTCTTGAGGGACTTCTTCGACGAATCAATATCATGTGCTAGCTAATGAAAAGTTGAGATAAAAATTTGGTAACATAAGCGAGATTATGTGAATAGATTTGAAACTTTTAATACGAGTAAAACAGTTTAACAAAAAAACACCATTTTTACATTAATTAATCTAGTTGTACAAACAAAGTTTGTTGACAAAATAAGTGTTCGCAAGATCTTGACCATTAATTTTCATTGATTTCAAAAATTGTTTTTGAAATAATTGGTCTAGATATTAACCGGAAGAGTCATATATTTGATAGTTATATTGTAAGTAAAAGTTATTGAATTCTAAGTCTATACTCGAAGAATCGAGAACGTGTGTTTGTGGCACTTGTTGTACTATTACTCGATATAGTTAGCGGTCCACTAAAATTTCACCTACTTAGGAAACCAATTATTTAATAACAATAATATTCAAATTGAACATATAGCATCATTCTTGAAAGTTAATCGAGATTATTAGTCGATAATGTATATTATAAATAATACTTTCGAGGTTAGGAAAAAATATTATTTTAGCAGAATATTAACTTAATGATAAATGAATACTTTATTAGCTTGGAAAGTGTTTATTATTTTATAATAGTTTTACATGTGTCGTTCTTTCAATAAAAATGGATGTACGATTTATATATAAAAAAATAATATTAAACTATGTGGTGCAGGATTACCCGACAACTAAAAAGTCGTTCTCGACATCGCATCTTGAAAAGGAGATGGGAATTGCGGTCCGAAATTCGTTGTCCAATGACACGTTGTTTTACATTAAAGCGTCACCTAATTTTAAGCACAAGTGACGATGAGACCAGAGTATGATATATCAATCATTCATTCGATGAACATCAAATTAGACAGTAAATTTTGAAGACATTGCTTCTTAATCGAAGATTGGTGAAGCTAAAAGTATTCATAAATTACATGAAATTATTAATTTCTTGTTTACACTATAGGAACATGATGAACGTCAAACATCTTTTTAATTATCTATCATAAAATTTTCATCCGACGATGAATAGATTAAACATAATTTAAAATATTACCTTCGTACCAAAAATAATAATAATAGAATCAACAATTCTCTATTTCTATTATCAAATCAACAATGTTACAATGAACGCCCAAAGCACGAGAAATTCTCAGCTCAGCTTAGTTCAATTAATTAGTCTGGACCACAACGGTTAAATTCATTAATTACTTCGAAGGCTCCTTTGGACCACGGTCACAACAATTTACAAGGCAAGGCTTGGAAGACAGCTAGTCTATAGTTAAGAATTGGGACCCTTTCGACGGAGCCAAATGGGCAGGCACACGGGGTCGTCAAAGAAATACTACATTCGACAAGAGAGGGCAAATCAAAATAAGAATAGGGCCGAAGGAATCTCAATCACTGCTCTCTTTTTTTCCAGATCTACTGAGGAACATTTATGTAGCCCCACGAGCATACTTTAAAATCATCATCTTGTAGACACTAGTGGAAATCTGAATTGACGGAAATATGGTGATATGAATCGATCGATCCAGTACGACTGTCAGGTTTGATTTTAATTTAATAGGTGAATATCTAATTAAACACGATATTTAACATAAGCTAAGCAGGTCCTGTTTGGTGAGAATTAAAATCTAAATTTTAATCTAATTCATAGTTAACAATGAATTTTAACCACATATTTCAAGGGTCTCATAACTTTTTAACCACAAATTTCATCAACTTTTATCAAAATTTACTAAAAATTTGATTTTATTCCCCGTCGAATAGAGCCAGGATATCAAAACCGCATATATATATATATACAAACTCATTATAAAAAGAATTAAAAATTTGTAAATTATGACCTACTTTTTCCAAACTTCCTCAAATTTGATATTTGTAAATATATAAAACTTAAATGATGGTAGTTAGAAATATTTCCCTTTTAAATAAAATTATTGCCACCCATATTTAGCAACGTTATTAATTTAGTATACTAACCAGAATCGAGTTAGATTATTTAAGCAACATTCATTTATTGAAGTTTTTCTATATGGAATATTCAAATCAGATCTGTTTCCTGATTCCCGAATATCCCGCGAAAGAGTAGCAAAATTTTTCAAAAGGTTAAATAAAAAATAAAAGTAAAATTTTGTAAATTTAATTCACAGCAGGTCACTTTTAAATTGAAAACCACTTGATTCAATTTATTTGAGTGTTCAAAATAATTGAGCATTAAATTCAAGAAGACTGATACGGTTTGCTAAATAGATGCAAGCAAAGTAAATACAAATCAAATTGCTGTCCTCTGTTTAGTAAAGTTACGTTCTCAACATCTAATTTTGTGAGAGAAACCGCAACTGAGCAATAAGCTCAAGCAGTGCTACGCAGACAGTATCGGTTTCCTACTCATATTGTCCAATTTTGGACAGTCGACTTTACCAAACAAGTCATCAAAGTCGTAACTGATATGACATAATGGAGAACTCCCAAGGAAATGGAAGTCCAATTAGAACAATTTGCACAGATCCATGCTATTGAAAAACAACGCAAAAACTATCATCGAAATGCTGAATGATCATTAAGCACACAAAAGGTTCCAAAAGTAAAAATAGCAGAAACTGCTTGCCAGCTTAAGATAATTGGATTACAATAAACATCGGAAAAGTGTCAGTATACAGATTGTGAATTACAATCTGATGGAAAATTTACATTATTATACAGTTGGGCCTATTGCAACAGTTACAACGTCTGCAATACCATGGCCAGAAAATCCCTGAGATTGGGAAAATCCTCCTCCTCTTGTCAAGTCCAGAAGTTATTCCAGCCACCTCCTGCGTATATCCTAAGATGCACTGTTGCTGGTTGCTTTTGCCAAAGAAGTGAAACTGAATCTACAAACAAACAAGCAAAAAATCACAAACCAACCCCATCCAGGGCCATTTCTACTCTATAACTGAACAAACTGAATATTATTGGCAAAAAAGTTGGAAGATCAGAATATTTTTAATTCTTCAACTTGTATATACAATACCTCATAAGAGGCTTCTGTGCTGGCACATGTCTTGAAGTAGATGCAGCAGTCAGCTCAAGAGGCTTTGTTAGGGTAAACAGGAAAAAAATTGAAGGAAATAGTCAGTTACTATCTCGATTCCACCGCCAGATAACATTGTCATAGCAATTCACAAATTGTACATATGGGATTTGCAACCAAATTACTCCCTAATCATGCCATTGTTTAAGACTAAACAACACCAAAACATGCATCAGGATATGCATATGCAAGCAAACTAACTAGAAGGTAATGTGAAGGATGCAACTGCTGTGATGTAATCCAGTATTGCTACGAGAGGCTCTTAATGAGTTCGTCCCCAATTCCAATCAATCTTATGGCCCAATGTATGACTTAAATGGACAAACCAGAGATAACACTGCTAAAATTAAGCACATAACAATGTAAAATTGAGGTAAAATGAGCAAGTAGCACGTGAAATTCGAAACCAATAATGAAAAAACATCTCAGCCGCATACAAGTAAAAGAATAAAGGAAACTGGCAAGACCTCAAGTTCTTCCAAGTCCCCGATGTGTTGGATACTGCTACCTTCCCCTTCTATTGCTGCTTCTAGAGCTTGATCAGTAGTGAAGAACTCTGATAATTTAATCTCTTGGTCCTTGTCTTGAACTTCAATCTTCAGTTGCACACCTCCAATAATCCCATCAAGCAAGTCCAAAGAACCTTGATGACTAACGATTGGTTGCAAAGATTGTTCAATGACAGGCTTCTCCATTGTTGTTGTACCTAATGATGAACCACAAGCTGTGGATGAAGGCATGGCTGGCGAAGTGCTTTTAACAATTCCAGCAACTTCTGGTCCATCTCCAGAAAGATTCTCAGGACATCTCACATTACTTGAGGTGTCAACAACATCAGCTTCAAATTGTCTCTTAGCTCTTCTTTCATCCAACAAATTTGCATCGCTGGCAGACACAGCAGTACTTGAGGAATCTGATGAGCTAACCACTTTATTGATTTCATCTTGTTTCCTCTTCCTTCTGCTCATAGCAGCCTGTGGAGAGTTGGATCCACGTGATTTTGGGACCGAACGAATCTCAGCAGCACTTTTGGGGGAATGTGAAGGTCGGACTCCACCAGGGAAGACAAAGGTAGGTATGTCTTTTTTTTTCACATGAGATATATGAATCCACATTGAGGGTTTCCAGGATGAATACGCATACACATCGCGTTTGAAATCCTCAACTGTCAACCTTATATCAAATTGTTCGCCTTTTTGAGGATTAGTACCTTGTTTCCTCCGTAACCCCATAAAATAACTATGGTGAAATGGTTTAGATTTGTCGGAAAATTCACCAGGGTGAGGATGGCACTGAAGTACACCTTTTGTGTCCCTTTCAATCTGGATTAATTTAATAAGCAAATGAAATTATAAAATGTGAAAAATGAAAGCTTAGGCTGAAATCAACAGCTTAGGGAAAGCACTTTCGCTTACCTTCAAAGTAAGGAGACGTATTCTGGATTCAACCCAGCCTTTCCAATTCCTCGAGTCTTCTTCAGTCTCTGAAGCTATGTCCATCTGCAGATAATTTGTGTGCGCTTCAAAGAAAGCAAAAGGCTCAAAAAGAATATCCCAGCTGCTCTTGCTTGCTTCTATTGCCTGCCGTACAATTATCAAAGTTAGTGAAGTGACATAAAACAAAAGATTACATATAACAAACAAATGAAGCACAGCAAGAAAACATCAGTCACAGAAAAGGAGCGTTTACAAGAAGATATAATCATCTGTCCAAGCACATTCAATAGCTGGAGGAGAAAACTAAAGTTCATCAAGAATAACTGCCACGACAAGGAACTTATTTCCGAAATATGCACAAACCCAGAGACCACGTCAGTGAGGAGTAAATCCTTCTCATAAGAGAAAAACTCGCACCAAGGAACCAGAATAGTAAACCTTAACAAAGTTCAACAAACAGTATAGAAAATAAATATATCAGTATCATCTCTGTCAATTCAACACATTTTATCCTAGGAATGTTGCTTTGGGAACCACGAGGCAGGAAATTGCAACTAAGATCTCTCGCTCGGAGATCTATGGTGATCCAAAAAATTGTTTAAACTTGAGAACACAAAAAGGTCATCAAACATCGTTGCTAGAGTGCCAACCTCCAGATATCGGTCATAGTTACATGGACTAGGAAATGAATTTAGAAGGCATGCATCTCATGTTACTAATGTCACTTTTATTACGATCAAAAGAAATATAAGCTCTTTTCAAACTCTTTGGACTTGCAACTAGAAAATAAAGAACATTGACTACCACATTTTTCATATCCAGGAATATATTGCATTATACACCCAACCCAAGTGGGTCCCATAAGGGTTCAGGGGCAGGAGGGGAGGATAATAGAAGCTTTGCAAAGTGTTGAAATTTTAGCATTACACAAAAGCCAGCTTCAAATTTACCAAGATACAATGATTGCTACCTCACAAATTTCATTTCCCCTTTTGAATTCTTCCATCATGACACGTAATGTGCTTGTTGACACATTGTAGCTAGAGTTCATGCAAGGATAAGCAGGAGTTATTATGGGCATCAGGTGCAATCGGTCCTTGTAATTTCTTCTAGGATCCCAAAAAGGGAGCCCCAAAGATCCTTCTTGAATTGGGCATAACATCACAGGATTTGGCCAGCGCCACAAATTATAGACCCTAAAAAACCTAGACACCAACATGCTGGGAAGAGCATTCGGGTATAGCTGGCATATTCGCGCAACAAGCAATGCCCAATTAATACCACCGAGGAAACCGGTAACCTGGCCATATAAAGAAAATACAGTGTCTAAATGAAAAAATCTAATTAAACCAAAATGTGCATATATCCATGAATGAAAATCGAAATGCAAGAACTGTGATCTTAATCTCCCTCACATTTGAATAAACTCCACGACGCTTCGCCCATAATCTCAAACATCTCAGTGTAGTACGAAATGTCTACAAGGGAACAGAACAGCAAGACAGTTAGCATCAGGTTTTCAAAACAGGTGCATCAATACAGAATTGTATTATTTACAAACCTGGATATTTGGCACCAAACCCAATATTTGATCAGTCACTCTGCATCCATTGAGACTGCGAACAGTTTGCTCGTCTACATTTTGCAGTGTAGATTCTTGTGAAACATCCAAGTCCTTTAAATGTTAAAAAAATAAAAAGATGCACAATAATAACAACATAAATATTTGATTCCAGTATCTGCAAAAATCATGAAATTATCACTAGTGCTTAACACTTGACATATAGGGGCACACAAAGTACTTATAAGACGTGTTTCAATCACATGACGAATATAGGTTATTGAGAGTAAAAGGAGAATATACCTAGAAATTACACCAAATAATGGGGAAACACAGACGTTTAAAAATAAAATAAAAATAAAATGGCCCGTCTAAAATTTTGATGGTCTTCTATTAAGCAAATATGCATAACATTTAATCTTCGTCAATACTGTATTACAAACTAATAAAAAGAAAATGAGTAAAACCCAATAAACCGACCAACTCTAAGCAACATTGTTCAATTCTGGCTACATCTGTCAACACATAGCTAGTTGAACAGATTGTATAATTAGAAGTTAGAGACATCAACACATACAAAGTTGAAGTTGGCTAAAAAATTCACAGATGACAGATACATACTTCAGGAATAACCCAGAGAGCCACATTCGCGTAAAGCAGATCTATAGAAACGCCACTGAACTTGAACCTCATCACTGGAACATGAGCATCAGGCACAGGATGTAGCTCTTGTACTTCAGGCATCTCTGCCAGCATTCTGTGAAGTTCACCAAAAAAATCTTCCTGTATATGACATACACAAAAATACTTTGTTCAACATCAACCGTTACATTCAAAAAAGTAAAGTTCCTAGGACATAAAAGGCTAGTGAACCTACATTCCGACTAGCATGCTTTGGTCCAACGCACAAGGTATCAATATCTGCACCTGGACCATGTACCTATTAAGAATAAAAATTCAATCAAAGATAAAATCCTCAGCCAAGTCCAAAGATAATCATCCCAAAAAAGAGACGGCAGAAACCTTCGGAAAAACCAGACTCACAATCACAGTACCAAGACAAAATTTGCCGTTAGAAATAATTTTAGTTCTGAAATTTCCTTCCCATTAACACGTCTTTATTCCATTTCAAAATGTACAAAAGTAAGATCAATGTCTAGTCATCTCCAGCACATCATTTGAGAAACTTCTACAATCTTTTTTATCATGTCAAATTCAGTTCATCTTTTGAGAAACTTCTAAACAGAAATGCTCAAATAAGATGTGCAATTACCACTAAAATTCCCGACTCCATAAATAATCAGTTGTTCTGGTGTCCACATATAGATAATACCTCACTAATTTTGATATCCCCTTCCACTACCCTCGCACATTACATACTCTAGTATTGGCCGAAAGATTCAAATACAATCATTTTCTAGTCTTTTTCATAGCTAATCACTTTTTCTGATGTCTAACTATTTGGTTCTCGACGGAAAGGCATTCGAGCCCAACAAATATGCAGCATGCTTTGCATATTAAGTAAAGGGAACAGGCTGGACTTTCATTGGCCAAATTAAGATTGAAAAGAAGGCTTGACCCAAATAACATATGAACAGAGAACAAAAATTTTAATTTCAACTTCAGCAGGCTTTCCACAATAAGCAACTATACTGCTATCTTGTCTTTCACATAAATTGCTGAAACGAGATGAAGAAAAAGCTCGTTACTCAACATCCAGATGAGTGAAGCATAAAAGTCATATCAGAATCCATTAGGCATCTAAAACTTATTATGAACTAACTCATTAACCAGTTGTCTGTGAAGAAACATCATGATTATATCCAAATAGAACGAGATTGTTGTTTTTAGAAAACCCCTTGAGGCTTATGCCTCTAAACTCACCTCACGTAAGGATTTCATTCAACGGCCCAAATCCTACCTCGCGTACAATTTGTGAGGTTTGCATCTCAAGGCTAAACTTGAAGGCAACGAAGGTGTTCGCTCGTTTATCCTGCCTCTTAAGGGCATTTTTATTACTGACATTATTGTACCGGGCTATTTTTTAGGATTCACAGGTTTTTATTTCATTTTTTCTGCCTATACACACAAGGTAAACAAGAACGAGGAGAACACATTGCAAGTGGAGGATAATGAGAATGATAGGGTAATAAAATATACTTATGATTCCCTTATATATAGTGCTAGCAGTGATGATATAGGAGACTTCTTGGTTATTTACAATTCTACTGGTATGTTATATTTTCATTACAGGATTACTAATTTCAAAACTTAATATTTTCTATTTTATTGATCTATTTTATGTTTATTTGCAAATTCAACTTTTAATTTTGTATTATAGATATTTTGAGGCATTTTATGGTTTATTGTGAATTTATGAATTACGAGCATAGTTTTGCATTTTTATATTCTTTCAAATTATTTAAATAGAATGATTTGAGGCTCGAGCCTCGAGGCTTATGCCTCGCCTCACAGAATTACACAAAACTTCTAGTAAAGGCACAAATAGTCCTAGAGAGAGATAAAATACATCAAGGATTTAAATGAAGTCACACGCAACTTGACTAACGACATAATGAAAAGGCCATATTGTGAAGGAAAGAAGACCCGAATAAGTAACAGATAAACATTTGAAAAAAGAAAGAATAAAAATTGGATGTATTCATACACCAAGGCGATAAGAACCAAATGTGAAAATCTTCGCATTTGCCTCTTGGACTAGTTGCTCATTAAAACCTTTAGCACGGCTAATATTCTTCACCCATTTCTTCACAATCTGTTAAATAATCCAGAATTAATAATGTATAAATCAATTGCTGTAAAAAGAAAAGTACAATGTTTGAAAATACAATATAGGACCTGGTCCAATCTCCCAAGCACTTCCTCCCTTCTGATAGCTTCTTCATGACTTTCATACAATCCCGCATCAGCAAGAAACTGATCACCAAACACAAAGTGGGTGAGAGAGCAATTACCTGACATTTCTACTTGATCATAAATATTTAAACCAATTTAATTCAAAAGCTTTAGCCCCTATTTGGTTTTGCTAAAAATTAGATTTTAGTAGATTCAATAAAGTTGATGATATATGTGATTGAAAAGTTGATAAAGTTGTGGGTCTCACAAAATATCTGATGAAAATGAGTTTAAAGAAAAATAAGCGCTTACTAAATTGAAAATTAAAAAACAAATTCTCTTTTTAAGTCAATTAAGTAAAATCATGGCTTAGCTCAAATTAATGTGAACTTTTGAACCATGTGAAAAGGACTCATAGCATTTATCCATTAAAATGGAAAAAAATTGATCAAAGAAACTGGCCTTTTGCCGACCACCATAAAAACACAAGAGTCAATTCTCAAAATATAATGAAGAGCAAGGCTTCTTTTCTTTGATTGCCTTTCTTGGAACATCACACACTAGAACTAATATTCCAAAAAAATTAAATCACTTTCCTCCATAATTATAATTTATACTACGGAACTGGATTTCCAGTTGACATTTAAGCAATTCAAATATATTTATAATATAAAGGTCCTAAAAGGCAATTATTGATTCTACTCTTGGAAAGATGCCACTCCCCATCTCTTACAGACACGTCTAATTCCAATCTCAAAATTGAAATTCAGATATTACAATTCAGAAAATTTTGAATACCAAGCTCAATTTCAAGTTCTATGTTTAAAGCCATTTTTCCAACTTCAAATCGAATCTGAGATCCCATGAAAAGAAGCATATGACAACAAAATCCCGGTTCCATCTTCTGCAAGCTAATCGTGATATACCTAATTTTCTTCCAAACAAAACCTACGTCGACTTTTCATACAAAACTTCAACAAAATCAGCATAAGCTTGACAGAAAATGCATAACCAACCAACCTTTTCCAACTCTCGGGTCTTAATCACATCGAATTCAATGGGCCCACCAGTTGAAATTGGCTCAGATAATCCAACGCGAGTAGCAGTAGCCAAACTACTCAATCCAGGGCTACCCATGGAGTATCCTCTTCTCAACAATTCAATATGTATTTTTTCTTTTTTACCAAAATTCGAAGAAAAAAAAAATGAATCAACAACAGATAGCTCTCATCTCTATTTATTCAAAAATAACAAAGAACTCTTGATAAACAAAAAACAATGAATAATAATTCAATAAACTAAAATAACAAAAGGGATTCACTCTTATTTTTTATTCAATTCGAGAGAGGGCTACAAACGCCGAAAATTACAAAAATAAAACTCAAATCGGGAAATATAACCCTCAATTTCCTCAATTAGTTTGACAAAGCTCTCTCCCTCTCGCAGTATCTCTTTCCCTCGCGATAATTGAGATTCAAAACCTAGAAATACATTAACAACGCCTCGATCTTTATACGTGGATTGTCATACCACGTCGCTTGTTTCTTGAACGGTGTCGAATCTTCTGTAAACAATCGGAACCCTAAAAATCAATCAAAACCTAAAAGTTACAAAATAATACACAAACATACCCCAATACATACAAATACATATATATAGAGAGAGAGTAGGGAGTTTACAGATGGAGAGCCGGCGGCTGAGAGGAAGAATAATCTTGATAATTTGAGTCAAATCCAACGCAGACATCTACGTGAAATAAATAAAGCATTATAAGTCATTAGGGCCTGTTTGGGAGCCATTCTTAACAAATTTTTAGTAAAATTCTTACCACTAAATAGTACAATCAGCCACTTATTTTGATTAAGTCAAGCAAAATTTTGATATTGAAGTCAATTATTGCGGCTCTAACAGTAAAAATTTTGATTAAAATCAAGCAAAAATTACTCCCAAACAATTACTCCTATTGTAAAGTCGTCGGTTTCTAAAATCAATGCTGTAAAAACTTCCAATTTCCATAGTTTTTGTATTTTTTTATATTCTTTCGAGAGTATTAAAACTTGTGGTTACAATTTAAAAAATTATCATTATTAAGAATGGTACCCAAACTCTTATATGGTAATCCATATTTTAGTATTTACCGCATATGAGATTTATCCTTTATAGCGGGAGTGTGATGACCCATGCAAGATTCTGAGGAAGAGTAGAAGGCTGAACAATTGCAAAACTATTGTGCTCTTAGGGAGGGTGTGAGGTTCCAAGCATGTCCTATTTTCCATGTAAGTGTATTTCAATCAATGTGACAATTTTTTTCTAAAAAAAGAGCTTAATTCTAGAGGTTGAACATTATAAACATGAGGCTAATGTTGATTTTGGGTTTGGGCTTAAAGAATTAGAGTACTAGGGTTTGGAAAGGAAATTTTTTAGTGCGGTACTAGAGATGAAAATTTTGTGGTTTTATTATTTTCGTGGTGAATTCCAACAACGAAGGTATGGATGACAACATGACGGATATGAGACGAGTTACCCATTCTCATCACTGTCCGTCAGATTTTTTGTTACCTTACCCTATCTCCATACCCGATTAAAGCGGGATTGGCGAGTTCAGGGCAGGACAAGTCCCTGCCCCATTTATCGTATCATTTTTTTTTCAATGTCTTTAGATAGTGAATATTATTTTTTTTCTAATTTATTAAGAATAACTTATATTCTCTTTAAAAGTAATGATAAATCTTCAATTTTTGCTTGACAAAAAACTTAAAATTAAAATTAATTTTAAATGAGGTGGGGACTGTACTTTCTGTACATGCCCTCGTACCCGCTTCAAGGCATTGACCTCCGCCTTGTCCCAGTCCGATTTATTCGATTAGGTGGGTAATCCCTACCCCATTTAGGGGGCAAAAATATCGGGTTGAACGAATTTTTTTATTATCTCTAGGTGAAGGCGGTATTGGGAAATGGTGGTCGTGGGATAGGAAAGAGATTTTTTTTTTAAATACATTTTTAATGATTTATTTAAGACTCGTTTGATTTTTTTTTTTTATTTGAGACTATGATTACAATTATTTATTTATTTTTTTCTATTTAAATAGGATAGTATATTCGTAATTTTGCAATTTTTATTGAGAATGGGTGACGGGAAGGTATTTCGCACTAAATGTTTCAAAGATAGACCACTTATGCTATTTTCGCCCTTGTTTGGTACGCATTAAAATTTTCATTCTCATTCTTCTACTCATTTTCAACCACACATTTTTCAATAAGATAATATTTTGCATCACATCAATAATTTTTCATTCTTTTTTAACCACACATTTTTTATCAATCTACTATTTCAGAATACATTCTTCCAAAATAATGTGGTTCAAACACATAGATAGAGGGTTTTCCACATCATGTCTAACATGTAGAAAGTTTTGCTCTGAAAAACCATTACATATTTTTGTCGTATGTTTAAAATTGTACAATTGGTCAAGTAACGTGCATAATGATAAGGGTATTACATTTTAAATCATAAATATATTTGTAGCCTAAAACACCAAAGAGCTTGTCATCTTTTTATTTTTTTGAAAAATGTAAGATAAATTATAGATCTAACCACAACAGTATACAATCAATAATTAATCTACTTGTACAATGAATTTGTACAAGTAGATTGACAAAATGTGGGATGTCAAGATCTTTGTTATTGATTTTAAAAAATATTTTTTCAAATCAATGGACAGAATAATAATCAACTCGTACATTGTCAAATTAGTTATATAAGTAGCATGACATTTCTCAAAGAAAAGTAAAAACATCTTGTATTTTTAATTGACTTGTGTAGAAAAAACAAAAAAATAAAATATGAAATACAATCATACATATTGATAAAAAACTTCAAAAAAAATATCAAAACTAAATATTGTTTTATCAAAAATAGAAAAATAGTTGATCATAGTATCGGAGAAATTGTGAAAAAAAAAAAACTATGTTATTGTGATTTTTGTTACTTTTGAGGAAAAAAAAGCCCATATTAAACTAAACTTGTACATCAATAGCTAATCGAAATATATTACTTAGATAAGACAATGACACGAAATTAGTGATATATGATTTATGCAATAGCTCAAAACGTGGTTAAAGAATACATACGATAATTCAAATTCATAGATGATAAAAAATTGTGATGTTTTTGAAACATCACGTGTTTGTCACTAAATAAAAATTTATAAAAAAAGAAAAATAAATAAATTCAGACTATTTGAAGATATTAGCGTGTTCCCGCTTTTAGGGCATAGATTCAACATTCCCGCTTCTCCTTCTATCTGGATTTATATCTGCTTGCTATGGCGGAGCTACATAATTTTTGAAGAATTTTTATTTTTTTGGCCTTTCCCAACATTTCAATTGAAACACTCCCCCTAACCGCGGTTGTTCCCCAAAATTTTAAATTCAAAATCTGCGATATTCACTCTCAAGCTCACCTTGCAAACCGGCAATTTGGTAATTGGAAGTGTTCTTGCCTATTTCATTCTTGCAATTTTTTTTTTCTGTGTTTTAATATTGACATTTACCATTTTATGATGTTTCTTTCAATTATCAAAAATTATTGTCGACTTTTTGTTTGATTTTTGAACGTGGATTGTTGGGTTAGTTCAATAATATCTTAATGTCATGGAATTCTGCATCCGAAATCAGTAATTTTGCTATGTGTTATCTTAACAATAAATTGCAATATCTTCATCTTAGTGTAATTAGAATTTTGGGCATCTTTAACTTGCTGAAATATGCGTTTGATTATAGTTGAAGCGAGTTTTCTGTAATTTGGGCCTGTGTACTGTGTGGTGAATTGATAATATTTTTTTTTTCTTGACTTGAATGTTTTCGTAATTTTTCATATGATAATTCAGAGTGAAAAAGTTATGGAGAGAGATTCTAAACGAATATCTCCACTTTCTATTTAAAAAAGACTTTAAATTCTCGTTGAAGATTTGTTGTTAAGTCATGCTCCTATTGGACTCAATTTCCGTCTCCGCCCTCTGTATGTGAGTTTTTTCTTTTCATTTTTATGTTTATGTACACGCGGTTTCACGGATCGCAAGTTTGGCTTCCGAGGTACTACGCCTCAAGGTTGCCTTCCCCTCAGTCTGAAGTCGGCAAGCTCGAACAACTGGCACACACGTACGCTATAAGTAGGATGTTAAGGAGAATAGCTGCATGTGATCATATCATTAGTGCACTCTTTGGTAAAATAGGTACCACGCCTTGTTGTTAGCGTGCTTGTCGTGCCGAATGGGGTGACAAGCATTCTCACTGCGTGACACAAGGACTGGTTTTCTACATATGAAGAAGTTTTGAGAGGTACTGTGATTATGGG
>CAIGRN010062177.1:0-13022 GCA_903798345.1 Fraxinus anomala
GATTAGCATTTCAATTTTCAGTTTTCACGGCATGAGACTGTGTTCACTAATTCATTACTAAAGTTAGATGTCAATAGTTGAAACATCTAGATTCCTCCTCTATGGTGACGTACTGAATCCATTCCGATGCTTGGCCTCGTTATATATGTTCTGCGAAGGAGTGAGCATTTAGAAGAGAGAGACGAGCAAGGAAATGGGGTTCCCGTCTCTTGTTAGATACGAATATATGTTAAGAGTGACAAAGTTCAATTAAGGTTGATAAATGATCTGCCTTCATGGTTTGCTTATGATTATATAGACAGATTAGTAACAAAAAAAAAAAAAAAAAAACCTATTTCTGTTAATTTACTGTCCATATTAACTTTTCCTTTTCCTTTTTCTTGTTCTTGTTTTAATTTAATTAACACTAGTTACTTATTGGTTTCCTGAATCATTCTTGACAAGTCCACTAACTATTGAATTGTTAATTCATTATGCTAAAGCTTGTAATAAATGAATGAATGAATTGTCCAATTGATGGCAACTTTCACTGAAGTTTCTATAGGGTGTGTGCCATGGTATGCTGCTCAGTATTAGTTCTCAGAGAAGATGTTGTGAATTTAATATGTTTCTCAATATAACAAAATGAACATATGTTGAACTGTGTTGTTCATTTTTCAGTTTTTGTGGTACATTAATCAACAAATATTTTCATTTTGAAACTTGTTGAATGACAAAGAGATTTTTGCAAAAATTGAGAATGAGGCAATATTGCAACATTTTCAAAGCATAAGACTCCATAGAATGCAATTGTTTAAGATCACAATTACATAGTAAGTTGTATCACGTATTGCTTTAGTATTTTGAGTTGTATTGAATTATGTTTTCATATATATATAATTTTAACGTTTTAGTACGTTTACATATATATTGAATAATTTTTTATATTATTTAATTAAATATTAATAAACGACATCGCTCTTACGATTGTTGATCGTCAACGGTCAATAGTCGATGTCCGCCCGAATTGAATTTTTGTGCTGAGTCCGCCACTATCCACCATCCATCCGAAAACACCATCAACAATATCTAATCCACAAAATCAACTAACATCATCATACTTGAACCAGAAATCAGCATAATCGTATTCGAATTTCGCACAAACGAACAATATTTCATCCTAATTATATCCAAAAGCGACAGCACCCTATACAACAGCAAGATTATTCTCCTTCTGGGAAAGACAAATTTAATGTGAAACTCAAACGAACAAGGATCAGATTACAAGGTCTGTAATAAATGCAGTTTTCAAAAAATATAAAAATTCCATTAATTCTAGAGTTATTTCATGCAAGAGCAATATTCATCTAATCGCCCTTAACTGTAGGAACTAGGAATTTTTTACCAAAATATTACAAGAAATTCAAGGTAATGGGACAGAAACATTAGGTTATGCTTGGAAATCGCATTGGAATCAATTGGAGGTAGTTATCTATTTGATTATGCTTGCAAGTACTACATATATTTTTATGAGATTCAAAACAAACTTATAAAACCTATGATACATCGATATGGACACGTCAACACATCGACAAACGATTTCTTAAAAAAGTAAAGCATGGCTTGTACTCTTTCACTAGGCAAAAGGAAGGCAATGACACCAGAAACTGCAGTAGATATGTTTTTCTTCATCTGTTCAAAGGTGATTCCATTGTCATCCATAACACGGCCAGTCAAGCATGGCTTGTACTCTTTACATTCCACAACAGATTTTACCACTAACATGCACTGAATCAAATGAGGCATTGGTGTATGCAAAAGCCAAAATGCGAAGTAAAATAAGATTGGGTTAACCTTCATCTAATAATTAAAACATGAGAAATAAAAGTACTTTAATACCTCGTTTCGGGACTGTGGAAATTCATGGAAGACTATGTGGAATTCTCCATATAGAAAATGTTTGCAAAAGCCAAAATGCGATCAACCCCGAACTTTGTAACTTATTTTAATTTGGTCCATGCTTCATGATTTTAGCCCGATTTTGATCATTTTTCATCGTAAATTTTCAATTTTGATCTGAAAACTTCCAAAGCTTTCTTGTTAATCCCGAAACCTCAATAATTTTTCAAATTGGTCCTTCACAAGTTTCAAAATGTGCAATTTAGTCCCTAAGCTTTCGATAAGTTGAAATTTGCCGTCGAAATTTGTGACTTTCCTCCAATTGCTCACTTAATATATATTATTATTATTATTATTATTATTATTATTATTATTGATAGTTAACCTTGAATTGCTTCAGTTCAATTTCATTTAAGCTCAAAAATAATTATTTGTTTCAAATACCTCCAAGTTTGAATTTTACCCACAACAACAATATTTACACTAACTTAAGCAATTTGCAAATACAATTCAAGTTCATAAATGCAAATAAAATGTGTAACATACATTTATCACTTTCTCCAACATTAGAGGAAGAAAAACAATTAGAAGATGATTTTTTTTTGCACCGAGCTCATGTACGTGTGAAAAATGGTGATAAATTTACAGATACTTATTGGTGCAATGATATGAACCTTAACGAACGCCAGTGTAAGGTACCCAAGATCAGTAAAGATGAAAACATTGAGACATTTATGATGCACCAGTCATATACAATTTGCTGAACTCAAAACGTTATATATGAAAGAAAGACTTGCACGCATTGAAAGAATATCATTTAATTTTATCAAGCTATTGTGAAGCCACAAGTCCGGATTCTAATTCAAATATGGTGTGCCTAAATATCTTAAACAACATAGAAAAAGTGTCTAATGAGGTTTATTTCTTATTTTTGCCAAATCAAGTTATAATTTATTTTTATTTTTATACTTGTAGTGAAATGTTTTTTATAAGACTTACAAACTTTAAAATGTATATATAACTTGATAATAAAATGTTATAAAAAATTTCCGTTTTATCGAATAATCAACTTGAATAAAATGTAATAAAAAATTTCTAAAAATTCCAAATCAAACGTGTTTTCCAGCTTTTGTGTTTTGAGAAATAATTTTTTGGATTGACAAACCAAACGCGTTTTTTTCCATTTTAAAATAACCATCAAAACAAAAAATTGAAAAATGAATATAAAACTCAAAATTGAAAACTAAAATGCAAATCAAATGAGGCATTGGTGTTTTATTGGTGAGTTGCAACCTAAAAGTGGCAATTTATAAATAAAATAAGAATTAATCCGAGGTCGATCGAATTGAAGCGCATCATTTAAAGAATAAATATTAGTCGATCAAATTGATGTGCAAGTATATATATATTTTTAAAGAGCTTTAAGTTGTCACCATATGTTGGAAATTATCAATATTTGGTAAACATTACTCAAAACTCAATTGAAAGGAGGACCACTCTTCGGGCCAATATACTTGAATATAGTATGTCTAGAAATTGATACGAACTTTTTGTGTGTTTAGGTTTTATTATAATGTCTATACATGGAGATTTTGAGAAATGAAATAATAAGTGATACGAAATGTGTGAATAATAAATATGTAATAATTGTAAATATATAATTAAAATTAAACAAAAAATATAATTACCCAAACATGGTAAATTTTAGCTTTTTTACATCAATTTTCACATTAATATAAGTAAAGTGAATAGATATTGCTCCCATAAGTTGATGATATGAATGATAAGAACACTACAATGATATCGTCACTCCAAAATTTGTTACATATCGTTAAAAAGTAGGAAGAAGAGCATAAAAAATGTCATTTTTTGTACTCTCGATACTAAATTTTCGATGGATAACTGGGTACAGTACTATAGTTGGGTCCGTATATAGAGGAATTTTGCAATTTAAAAAAAAAAAAAAAAGAATTCTACATTATAAAGTTTTGATTCTAGTGGAATCAATGAAATTCCAATATGGATGTTCTTTTGAAATCATAATGTTTTATACTGCTATAATTTTTATTATTCGATATTTTTGATGTTAGAGTTCGAATGTGGCCCGAATTATATTGGGAATTGATAGTATGTCTTGAAAAAGTCTTGAAGAATTCAAAGACGTATTTGGCAATTTTTGGACTCCTATTTCAACTCGAATACTCCATTATTGATTTTACTTATTGTAATAGGACTATCTTGTGTTAGTCCTATTAAAGACGTATTTGGTTGCTTATGGTTTGATGAGTGTAGATTCATATGGAGTTTGTTGTGATCCGGTTGCTTGTGGTGATAATTCGAACATATTTGATATTAAAGAACTTGCTACTAGCTCAAGTGGAGTTAGATCTTGATGATCTTGTTGCTCATGGTGATAATTCGTCCAAGGTAATCCTGCACATAAGCATTGCTTGAATTTCGTTGACAGTTGCTGAGTTTGCCCTAGTTGGGCTTTATAAAAGACGTTGAGTGTTTTGTTTGGAAAATTTTGTTGGAGTTGAAAAGTCAAGTTTTATTTCTTGCAGTGAAATTTGTGTCATGGTGAAAATTTGTTAAAGTTAGGTTGTAACTCGAATTCTGTTGAGAATTCTATTTAGAGTTGATAGTATGCCTTAAAGAATTCAAAGACATATTTGATGTTTTTGGACTTCTATTTCAACTCAAATACTCCATTATTGATTTTGACTATTGGAATATAACTTTACCTTGTGTTAGACTCTTCTTTGTATTAATTCTCATAGTATATTAGGAATTTTTATATTATAAATATGTGGTGTATTATACATATTTAGATCATCTATCTAGTTGTTGAGATCATCCTACACAATTTGTAATACTCCATATTTAACATCAATGAATTTTTCTCTTCTACCCGTAATTTTTTCCTTAGTTGAATTTTCACGTAAATCTTGCGTTCTTGTTCTTATATTTTTCATATTACCATATTCTTATTTGTGAGTTTTATTTCCTAACAAGTGGCATCAGAGTAAACTCGTGTTAGATTCTTTTTTGAATTAATTCTCCTAATATGTTACAGATTCTTGTATTATAAATATATGTTGTATTACATATATTTTGATCGTCCATCTAGTAGTTGAGATCATCCTACATAATTTGTAATTCTCCATATTTAATGTTAGTGAATTTTCTTCCTCTACTTGGGATTTTTTCTTTAGTTGGATTTTCACATACGTTTTGTGTTCTTATTCTTAAATTTTTCATATTGTCATATTCTTGTTTCTAAGTTTTATTTCCTAACAAGTGGTATCAGAGTAAATTGGTATTCATTTAAATTTTAACAAGAGGTATTAGATTGTGTACCTACTGGTTAGTTTGTTAATATTTGATATTTGGAGTATTTGATGGCATTTAAATATCTGAAAATAGATGGAGGTGATGATTTTTTCTCCACAAGATTCAAGCTAAAATTAGGAATCTTGTAAAATATCTGAAAGTGGATGCAGGATAAAGCTAGTGGTGGCGACGTAATGTGTGTGGTTTTCTTCATACGAATGTTATTTTAATTGAAAGATTGCAGTTTCTTCTGTACAACATTTCATTAATGGAATTGTCAATTGTGACCAGTATATTATATGTTGGATGTGATTTCTGGTCATTGTATAAGTTGATTCGATGCTACTGTTAGTGAATACTGTTAGTGAACAATGGTGAACAGAGGTGGTTTTGTTTATGAAAAAATCAAATATATTTCAATAAAGATAAACAACAAGATCTAACACATTATAAATATAGAGTACTGTAAGTTACAATTCTAGAAAATTATGTACACTATAACGAGATGGTTCAGTTATTTGTGTAAGTTACAATCATTGTGACTTAGTGCAGGTTCTCTAAATTTCAATGTTAAAATTACATACATGTCAAAATATTATCCACGGTTATTTGTAAAAAAATTTAATACACATACAGTCATTTGCCGTATTTTTTTCCCGTGCTAGGAAGCATTACTCCTCTTTTCATTCCAAATTCAAGAATACGACCGATACGATTGATTGGTCTGTGCGCCTCTNGAGGGGAAGTCCTCTTTCAACACCTATCCTCATTCATTGTAGTAACATTGCCCTTTCTATGATTGTCGCGTTCTCCCGGACGTAACTTGGATTAGCCGGATATTTGATTCTCTGGCCCGGGTTAAATATATGTCTTCCGCCGTATTTCAGTTGTTGTTGCTGCTTGGGCACTTGGTTGAACCGGTACCTCAACAGCACTTGTCCTTGCCGGGGCCCCCTCTCCCATTGGTGCGCTGGAGACGGTTCTTTCTGTATCTTCGTCTTCTCCTCCTTCTGAGTCAAACAGATAAAACATGTGAATGAATATAGATTGACCTCCTTCTTCTGACCCAAACATCAATTTATATCGTATTTTAAAAATATTTAACAAAAATCAATATTTTTTAATTCACTCCCCCTTTCATTTTGAAATATTTTAAAAAGGGGAAAAAAGAATTTATTTTTTTTGCATGCCACCCTGCTGGCATATATGCATAGTAGCATTGAAAGTCTTCATTTTTTTCCTTATTTAAAAATAAGAGAGACAAATAAATATTCTTACGCCCTCTTAACGAATTTTTTAATGAAAATCATTATTAAAGATAAGACGTGCAAATTAATAGAAAGTTGATGATTAGAACGTGATGAAAAATGTTGGATAAATAAGTGCCAAAATGAGCAAAGGTTGGTAACATTATTGTAATTAAACTGTGATGGAGTTATGATAGGTATGGTGTGAACGTTTAAACATTTCAAGTTATCTATATCTATACTAACTTCTCTATTTGATGTGAATTAAAATTATATTTTTAATAGATTTTGATAAAAGTTGATGAAACACGTAGCTGAAAAGTTTGGATCCATTAAAACGTGTTATTAAAATTAATTATTAACTTTGATTTGAGAGTAAATTAATTCTATCTATACCAAACACGGGCTATAAAAGAGCCGATGATGGAGAAACATTTTCGGTTGATAACGTCCTTATTCATATTTGTAATTTCCAATCTATCCTCAATTAGTATTATAATAATATTTCTTAAGAGGGCTATAAAAAGGAATACAATCCCAACCTTTAAAAATATACCAAACATCTCCCAATGTTTAAGAAAATAGGCATGCTAGGTCCCTGATTATAGAATCCATCTAATTTGTTTGTTAAAGGTAAAAACTTTCATCATCCCCAACCGGCTCCACCTCCTATCCCCCAAAACCACTAACAAAAATACATTTATAATTATAATTATTCGACATCAGAAGTCAAGATTGGCTTCGATTTCGAATAAGATCATATAGAGAAGAAATGAATAATTAAGCTCATGTTGGACAACTATTATTTGTGGAAAATGGAGTTTTGAATAGTGATTTATAGTAGAATGTGTGGTTAAAAAGTAGGAAAAACATTTGAGCAATGTTATTTAGCCCCCACTGGGGTTGCAACCCCAGTTTAGATGACATCAATGTGACAATAATTGATAAATGGAATTAAATTACTTATTTAATTTCATTTTTCATTTAACCTATCATCTAATGCCACCTACACCGAAGATACAACCTCAGTGGGGCTACATAGTATTATTCAAATCTTTTGGGTTTACGTATAGAATATTTATAGTGTGAATTTGTGGTTAAAATGAGTACATAGAAAAAAGAGTTTGAAAATAATGATTATCGAACAAGGGCTACAGAGCATGGCGAATAGTTGATAAATTATCTTGAGACTTGTGATTTAAGATTAGACGGGCAAAATTGTAAGACACTCATTGTACTCGTCAGAGAGAGACGAGGTGGAGAGAGATAATGATAGGGTTCAATAGGTGAACGGGGAGAGAAGAAATTGGCTCGCGTCTTTGATTTCTGTTACATACTTTGCAGGTTTTCATGATTTTGACTTAGCCATTTGTAGGAATTAAAATAGAATTTTTAGTATATTTTATTAAAAGTTGATGAAATGTATTGTTAAAAAGTTATGAGACACATAAAATATATAATTTAAAATTAATTATTGACTTTTATTTAGAATAAAATCTGAATTTTAGTCCCAAAGGCGTAGTTTAAATTATACATTCCATCAATTTTTATTAAAATCTGTTAAAATTTTGATTTTAATCTCCACCTAGCGGGAATTGAGTCCCAATTTAATACAAATTAAAATTTGATAGTTCAAGTCGAAATTAACAACTAATTTTAATCATATATTGTATGACATTCATAATTTTTCAATCACGCGTCTCATCCATGTTTATCAAAATTCCCTAAAATTGAAATTGTAATAAGTGTGTTCCATTCACCAGACATTCTCGTGGGATCAATATATGGCGACCAATCATGTATAACGTACGAGAAATGACATAAGAAGGTCGGCTGCATGTGTGCCACGTTTGGACCCACCAGTAAGCAAACCAAATTAAATTCCATGTTAGTGTTACAGAGCCTAAACACCGCCTTTTACACTTTATAGCACATGAAGAACGTGATTAGGCTAATATTTGTCCTCGTCGTTTGAATTGAACGGTACTGGTCACTATTCGATTTGTTAATTGTCTGCCAATCATTACTTTCAATTCAATACGTATTATCAACGGTAGGTGAGACGAGCCACTTGTCGACTTGCTTGCTCACTCGAATCACCTCATTAATGTGTCACTCGAGTCACCTCATTAATGTGTCGAGCGAAACGAGCAAATATAAATCATAGGTAGTCATAGATGAAAAAGTACAATTTGACAAACCTTGAGCCGTCACAGCTCGTCTCAATAAACGATAAGCTCGTGAGACAAACCGAGCTTTAATTCGGTCAAGCAAATGGGCTCATTTAGTGGATCGATTCGAGCTCACACATGAACGAGCTAAGCGACTCAATCTATTTAACTTCCCCATTATAAGCTATATTTAATTGTATGTCTTCTTGTAACCATCAAAGTTTTATAGAGAGAGATTTTATAAAGCACTTATGTTTCATCTATGTTTGCAAATCGGGTATTTTAAAAAAATTGACTTTGATCAATAAATTATCTTCACATCCGACCTCCGAGGTCATTAAATACAATTTGTTATATGCATTAAGCTCATGCTAATTTGAGGTTAGCTCGTACTAGTGACCGTCGTTATTGAGGAAACATAATGATTGAAGATTCTTTACACATTATACAAATAGGCAATCAACAAGTGACATTTGAAAGGTCTTACATCAGCGCCCACCAATTCCACCAATCAAATACCTTAGCTTCATTCCCTAAGTAATTCATTAATTGTTAGGGACTATATGTAAGGTTAACTCATAATGACTTGACAGAGCCGAGCTCAGTAACCAATCCAAACATGTCAATGATGTTCTTCTTCAACTCGATACTGTAGCTAATAAGACAAGAAAATGATGAATGCATGTTAATCATTCCCTATAAAAGGGAGGATGAGAGTTTTAGAGAGAAAAAAGTTCAAAACACTTGATATTTCAAATATCTCCTTAAGGAAAAAGAATAGACACTTGCAAATTATAATTATAATTTGCAATTTGTTATCAATAAAAATCTTATTTACATCCTAAGTTGGCTTGAATCTTGTTCATACAATTTTAGACGTTAACAAATTATAATTACGGAATTATAATTTAAACTAAATTAGAACAATATATAGCCTTTGTTTGGTTGAGATGAAAATAAGATTTTTAGTAAATTTTATCCCTCGTTTGATAGCCATTATTGTGTGAATATATAATTAAAAATGAGTATGCGAAATAAAGAGTTTTAATTTAAAGAGAGTCAAACATGAGTTTAATAAACATTGATGAAATGTGCAGTTCAAAAGTTGTGAGTCCAATGAAAAATGTGATTAAAATTAATTATTAATTTTTTAATTAATTTTTTTAGTTGAACATAGACATACAAAAAGTTTAGAAATGATCTTCTAAGCAATGTTATATGTTGATTCAATATATTGGTAAATAAATTTATAATGATTCCAGAATTTAAATTAAATTGATTGAATTGAGTACCAATCTACATAAGTCCCGGACCTGGGCAGTTCGACCTCCTCTGTGAGGAGGCCCTCTCGAAATTACTTAACTAATTTTTCGAGTTCTTTAGAACCATCATGGTATTTGTACAAATATTTTTTTTTTACAATTATGGTTGACAACTCACACTTAATAACATTACTGGCATTAATCAACTTTAAAAACTACTTTTTAAACAATAGTCTAGATTTTGACAACATCGATATTGTCAACCATAATTGTTAACAATAATTGTACAAATATGTTAATTCTCTTTAGAAAGAGTTGTATTGGTAGTCTAGATATCTCCATCGTTGAGGTCTTGTCTCCAAATAAGGACCATGTTTTCCTGAACAATCATACTGCATGTAAATTATTTTTAACTTATTTTTTATATTGTATCACATGACAACATGTCTCATTGGAATGTTTTACACAAATAAAGTACACAATCCACGGATATGAAAAAGAAAAACGAAACAGCCCCTTGTTTAAAGATTCTTCCTTTTCATCACCTACAAATATCATCTCCTTTTCTCACTTCCTACACAACAAAATCATTTCAAGAAATTTTCACTGTCTTTTCTCATCCCTTTAATCTCTCAAACTGTATCTTTGTTAACAATCCCTGTTAGCATTGAAATGGATACCAAAATTGGTTCTGTGGATTCGTGTAAGTCTGCTTCGTGTACAGACTTGTGTAGCCTTCCCACAAACGGTTGCGTTTCTACGGTTCAGAACTCTGCAGTGCCGTTTAATTCTGCCGAGGCGACTCTCGGCCGCCACCTGGCTCGCCGTCTCGTTCAGATTGGCGTAAGCGATGTTTTTTCAGTCCCTGGTGATTTCAACTTGACGCTACTTGACCTCCTCATTGCTGAACCAGGGTTGAACTTGATTGGATGCTGCAATGAGCTCAATGCTGGATACGCCGCAGACGGTTATGCTAGGGCTCGTGGAGTCGGCGCTTGTGTCGTCACATTTACCGTCGGTGGTTTAAGTGTTCTCAACGCGATCGCCGGCGCGTACAGTGAGAATCTTCCGGTGATATGCATAGTAGGCGGACCCAACTCCAACGATAATGGTACTAAGGCCTAAGATGTAGTGTGATAGCCCTTGCCGGATTTCAGCCAGGAGCTCCGCTGTTTCCAAACTGTCACTTGCTATCAGGTTCTTACAATCAGCACAACCATAGCTTAAATATGTCTGCTAGATTTTCGTTGTCACACACTATTTTCTTTTATTGCTGACATGTTTCTTCGTTTGGGGATTAATTTTAGGCGGTGGTGAATAATTTGGAAGATGCTCACGAATCGATAGACACGGCGATATCGACGGCATTAAAGGAGAGTAAGCCGGTGTATATAAGTGTGAACTGTAACTTGCCGGCGATTCCGCACCCGACATTTAGTCGAGAGCCTGCTCCATTTATGCTCTCTCCCAGGTAAGTTTTAGTTTCTGGCGTATTTTACTGTGGTGAATCTTGAGAATTCTTTGCTTTCATATTTAATTAATGTAATTTCAAGATTTTACTGTTAAGTTATAATTAGGAGATGTGTAGTCCAGACTCCAGAATATATTAATAGATCTGAAACATTGATTTTGTTATTTTAACGTGGTTTAATTTTGTTAATGATAGTAATTCTGTTTGATATAGGGGGAGTAATAAAATGGGTTTGGAAGCTGCCGTCGAAGCAACGGCTGCATTCTTGAACAAGGCTGTCAAACCAGTTATGGTGGGTGGGCAGAAACTTCGTGTTGCCAAAGCATGCAATGCCTTCGTCGAATTAGCAGATACTTGTGGCTATGCTCTCGCGGTGATGCCATCGGCCAAAGGGCTAGTCCCCGAGCACCATCCACATTTCATCGGGACTTACTGGGGCGCAGTGAGCACGGCTTTTTGTGCAGAAATCGTGGAATCAGCTGATGCATATTTATTCGCTGGTCCAATCTTTAACGACTACAGCTCGGTTGGATATTCTCTTCTTCTCAAGAAAGAGAAGGCGATCATCGTGCAGCCTGATCGTGTCACAATTGCTAATGGGCCTGCATTTGGTTGTATCCTAATGAAGGATTTCTTTGTTGCTCTTGCGAAGAGGCTTAAGTGTAACACGACTGCTTATGAGAATTACCATAGGATTTATGTTCCTGAAGGACTTCCTCTCAAGTGCGAACCTATGGAGGCATTGAGGGTTAATGTTCTGTTCCAGCATATTCAGAAGATATTGTCGAGTGAAACGGCTGTCATTGCTGAGACCGGGGACTCATGGTTCAACTGCCAAAAACTAAAACTGCCTTCGGCATGCAGGTTAGCACTAGAGAAATCTAAATATGTGAACTTCGATGTTGCCTTAAGAGTCTTAGACGACAATATGAATATTGAGGTCTCATATAGAACTTGGTTTGCAGGTATGAATTCCAAATGCAATATGGATCCATTGGTTGGTCTGTAGGCGCAACTCTGGGTTATGCACAAGCAGTACCAGAGAAGCGAGTCATTGCCTGCATCGGTGATGGTAGCTTCCAGGTTATCTATTCCTCCCTTATTTGTACAAGATAGAGAATAATATCGAACAAATACATAGGTTTATAGTGGTTTCACTCCCAATCTGTTACGTTTTCAGTAACGACTTGAAACGGGTTTTTTTTCCTACTTATCATGGAAATGTCACAGTAGGGTAGTTCTGCTCCACATTTAGGTGAATGCGGGTTGTTGATGGTAGCATGACAAGGCTGTATGTCTAAGCTCTGCATCTACTTTTGAATATTACGTTGCAGGTGACTGCTCAGGATGTGTCGACAATGATTCGATCTGGACAGAAGTCTATCATCTTCCTGATTAACAATGGTGGTTACACCANTACTTATCATGGAAATGTCACAGTAGGGTAGTTCTGCTCCACATTTAGGTGAATGCGGGTTGTTGATGGTAGCATGACAAGGCTGTATGTCTAAGCTCTGCATCTACTTTTGAATATTACGTTGCAGGTGACTGCTCAGGATGTGTCGACAATGATTCGATCTGGACAGAAGTCTATCATCTTCCTGATTAACAATGGTGGTTACACCATTGAAGTAGAGATCCACGATGGGCCTTACAATGT
>CAIGRN010062180.1:0-11844 GCA_903798345.1 Fraxinus anomala
CAGAAAAGTAATAAATACTAAAAAAGTGACAAAAACTCAAAAAAGTAACCCAAAAAAAAGACAAAAGACAAAAACGTGGCCAAAATTTCATCAATAACCAAAAAATTAAGAATGCAAAATGTCAGAATATAAACACCATCGTTGTTTGCTTGTGAGTCATTTGCATTCATATATCCTTGCCATCCCCTCAAAAGCATCCTCATTTTTACCTAAAAAAAGTGACAAATATTCAAAAAAAGTAACAAACAATAAAAAAGTGACACAAATTCAAAAAGTATCAAAAACTAAAAAAGTGACAAAATAAAAAAGAAAGTGATAAGCACTCAAAAAACATCCACTTTTTTCAGTGCAGTACTGAAGGCAGATGAAAGCATGGTTCTAATCAACAAGTCGAACACATTATGATTTCAAAGGAAAAAAATTCGAATAAATCAAAACCATCAAAGGTAGATAGATATAAACAAGCCAAATTATTTATGAACGACATCCAATTCAATTTCATATAACATCCAATTGATATATACAACCCACTTTAACGAAGTATGCCTTCTTTCTTTAGTATTCAATTTGAGAGGCAAATGCTCTCAGAGGTCAATGAGCTGTATGAGTTTAATCCTCAAATTGAATGAATACTTTAATTACCATGTTAGGCTATGAGTTTAAATGTCAAATTCTTTAAAGTAGTACTTTTGGGATACATGAATTGTAAGGTCAATGAGTTGTATGAGTTTAGTCCTCAAATTGAATGAATACTTTAATTGCTATGTTAGGCTATGCGTTTAAATGTCAAGTTCTTTAAAGTAGTACTTTTGGGATGCATGAATTGTAACACAATGTCCATATTAATCAAAACAGTTAAGGAAGCAAGTTCAATCCTGATTTTATGATTAATAAAAATTATTGGACAAATGAGTTGTACACGTTTTCAAGTTAGAAGCATCTAACACAAATACATATGAAAGAGTTAAGACATAGACATGAGTATCACTAATTTGCTAATTGGAAGGCAACTTTCTAAAAAGTTATGATGTCATGTCTAGAAATTTCACGTACAATACAGTACACAATTCAAGTTTTGGCATGTGATTGACACCATTATGCCCTCACCATTTAGTACTATGAAGCCTTTAAAACGGTAAATTCCAATTGAGACATTTTGTCAAAAACCTTGATAGTATTTTAGAAAATCAAAGGGAAAGAGTTTGCCATAGTTTTGGAGCTAATCCCAAATTTAATGACAATTTGTTTATGCATTTATACACAAACTCATCACAATCTATGCCCAAACTTGCTTCAAATATAAATGAATGAAAAAAACTACTCGAATTCAAAGTTCAACCTCAAAAACAAAGTTTATTCAATATTACTTTCAAATTCATACGAGTGTAATTCTTCAAATTTGAATTTCCTTCTATACTCTCAGATTTTCTCTTGGATGACTTTGATTCATGATATTAATTTACCTACTTTGACCATAGATAAAATCGACTAAATATCAATAAAGATTTACCAAAATTCGTGCATTTACGATGGAAGAAAAGATTTTTGCTCAAGATTCGCCCCCCAAAATCACCCAATCATCCAAATGAATGGTAAACTCTGGTTAAAACTAGAAAGATACAGCAACATTAAATTGGTGGGTGAGATCGAAGTCGGAGTTTAGAACAAAGGTTTCTCGAGAGTTTTCTGATTCAAGGATTTCCCCTTTTGATTTGGAATTTTGTTGTGGGTGTTAAGGTTTTGAACGTAATTAGTACGGTGATAGTAGTTTTAGTTAGTTTTAAGGTATTAATCAAATATATAATTTTTTTAGGGTACTGCACCTAATTTTCCCTTACACTTTTTAAAAAAAAATTATAGACTTTTCATTTAAAATCTACATTTTGAATTTACCTCATTTTATAATTTCTTTTTTTAAAATATATCGCCCTTTCGCTTAAAATCAATATTAATTTATTATAATCCGACATCTTTTACTAATTAAAAAATTACCCCGCAACAGATAACAATAAAAAAACGTTTTTAACAATTTTTTAAGTTGCAAATTTACCTCAACTTAAAATGAATAAGAAACTGATTTTTAGCTAGCAACTACAAAATAACAACTAACATCATAAAATATTTTCATTGATTTTGTTTTCAAATTTTATTCATTACAGTATTGAAATTAAATTTTTATTTATTTATTTTTACAATGTTGGAGTCAAATAAATTCTTTTCTGAACCGTACTATATTTTATTAACTTACTAAAATTAATTTTTATTGATTTGATGTTAAATTATAAGAAAAGAAGATAATAAATTTTATAAATCTTATAAAAAATCCTTTAAATAAAAAAATTATGGACTTCATAAAGTGTATAGTTAAAGTTAGTTATTAATTTTGATTTCGATTAGAATCTGAATTTTAATTTTTTCCAAACAAGGGCTAAATTCACAAGGGGGCTTTTAGATACTTTACTATTTATAAAAATTATAAAATTAGTAAAAGATCACAAGAAGCTTCACAAAATATCTTTGTATGTAATTGTCAAGATATTTTAGAAAAAAAAAAAATATTTGTAATTTACTCCACAAGATATATATATATATGTGAGTACAGTATATATGATTCCAATCCTTTCGAATTTTCTATATATAATAATAATAATAATAATAATAATTGCCTGAAGCAGGATAGACCTTGTTTGTCCTAATCCCTAATTGATTAGAATGACATGACCTTTGTACAGACCAAAATTATTGAAATAGTACTCTCTACGTTTGGTCAAGCTTAAATTTATAAGGATAAATCTACTTATAAGTAGTTTATTCCATAAATTCTAAACTAAACAACTTTCATGTCGGATAGAACTTAGATGAGAATAAGGAAGTTGATTATGTTAAAAAATAAAAAAAACTATTTTATTATCAATATAGTTAAGTTTTTTATTTGCGAATCGTAATCCTATTTATGATTAACACTTGTTTTTCAAAAAAGTTGTCCAATGAAGTTGTTGTGCAAAGATGTGTGGTAGTGAGGTTCACTCATTAATTGTCAAATGAAGGTGTTTGAGAAAGATTCTACACATTTGATTGATTAGACAACTAATAAGTGGACCCCATTATCACATCGGTGCTTAGTATTCGTTGTGCTACATTGTATTATTTTTATCGTTATTGTTGAATTAGATCGGTCCAATTGGAAAAACTCAAAAAAATAAGAATTCGTTAAAAGAAGTTAAGAAACAACTAATTTACCTTAAATTTGTGTATTTCTACGTTTTCAATAATTTTTAACCACCAGATCAACCCCGATTCATTTCTAATTCGACTATTGACCTTTAACATTTTTAAAGTTAATGATCGAGCCGTCAGTTAGAATTAAAGCGTCCTAATAAATTGGTACAAATTCTTCAAAACTCACGTTCAAATTCATTTTGAATCACATTTTTCTAATAAAATAATATTTTACATAAATTCATAACTCTTTTCTTCTTTTTAACTCTATTTTTTTTAAAAATATATTTTTTACAAAATATATTTTAAAAATGTCTACGTCAAACAGACCCTATATTTGAAAACGACTTAGCCAAACGTACTCTCAAATCAAACAAATATTTGGAAACGACTTAACCAAACGCACTCTCAAGTCAAACGAAGCCCACCTTGACACATAAAATTCCATATCTTGAATAGTACGTTTCACCAAACCTTTTCCCCATATATATATCAATAAACTTTCCTTTCTCGTTCTTGCACCGATTTTAAGCTTTGCGCCTTATTCCTTTTCCAAATGGAGCAATCAAAGACAGTAACAAACGGTTCACCAGTTTCTGAAATACACACCACCATAGAAATTTCTAGTCCCCAAAAATTAGCAGAAAAGACTGCAGCCAATGGTAATGTAACAGCACAAGGCGTTCCTGCAGAACCAGTTGCAGCAGATGATTCAATACAGAGTTCACAGAATTCCCAACAACCGCAGGTAATTAATTTGTAGATTCATAATATGTAAGTTTTACTGTTTTATCTATCCTGTTAGATGGTGGGGTGGGTGAAGGGTGCACACCATAGGGTTTCTTATCCTATTAGGGTGTATATGTTAGTGTTAGTTACACAGTTTTGCTTATCCTGGTAGGGTAGGGATAAGATGGGGATGTATAGGATCATTGCTCGATTTGCGTGTCATCCTTGCCCCCGAGGTCAAGCTAATCTTCTCTGTGTCGCTCCAAATTTCAGACTACCCGAAGGGATGGATGGAGGAAATAGGGCATACAATTCTAGTTAGGGTATGTTTGGCATCTCTTTTGAAAAATTAAAAGGAATTTTTGATACTCAAAAGTTGCTTTAAATTTAACTAATTCTATGAAAGTACTTCTGACAGTTAGGAAAGCTTTTATAGGTTTCGGAATAGAAAGTGTTTTTAAAAATTAATTTTCAAACAAAAATTAAGACAACGTTTTTCAAAAATTCTTTTACAAAAGGTAAAAGTTATATCAAACGAACTCTTATTTAATCTAGGGTCCATTCCGTAGACTATCAAGACCGTCTAAATGACAGTAAAACCCATTGCATAATTGTCACGCAAATCGTGTATATACTGTTGTATCCAATTCTACCTCGAGTTTCCTAGTGTAGGTCCATGGTAAATGTTAAGACAACAAATGCCTTTAACTTGTGTTTGTGGGACCTCTAGTATCTAATGACCCTAAATTTCAAAAATAATGTTTAACTATGAAATTATTTAAATAACAGTTTATATAGATATTATACTATCCTTAAACTGGCTCGACTATGTTTTAGGTTATCTTAGACGTAATTAGGTATTGTAGTCGACTCGACTCGACTCGAGTATATTTTGCAAGCTTTTGCTATTGCATTATGTTGATTTCCGGCTTCATGATTATTTCCAGCATATTGTTGGTTAAAGGTGAAATATTTAGTTACTTTTTCAAAGAGAACCAATTGTTTAATCTATGGCCGTGGCATAAAATATAATTAGAAAATTCTTGAGAAAAAGCAATGTTTTGATTAAAGCAGACAGCAATTAAGAGTGTGGACATTATTTAATATACAAAACCGTGAAAGGTTTTCAGTGTACAAATTTGACGTGTGAATTGTTGACTATTAACTGCTAATAAAATTTAACGAGCTACTCTCTATTCTCATTTGGTGTGGTTATAGATTTTCGAACCTTGGAATTAAGTAATGCTTAAGTCATCAACCTATTTAAATTCTTGAATCTAGGTTCTCACTTGATCGAAGCCATCAATATGGATGATAAAACGTTTGTTTGTGAAACTTTTTTGGGATGTGCTATGGGTACATAATGGACATCATAATGGTGTTCATAATGTACACATGACGGCTCCTTATTGGGGAGCCACCTGACACGACAGACAACTCCCCAATAAAGGGCCAACATATGTACATTATGGACACCATTATGTGCACTTAGCATTTTTCAAGTTTTTTTTAACTGAAAAGTGATTTTTTTAGATATACGTGATTGAAAATGATTTTAGAAAAAAATGATTTTTAAAAAATCTCTCATTTTTCTTAAAGTTCAAGGACAAAATTGTCAATTCAACTAAAATTCACATGCAATTTTTAATGAATTGGATAGAAGTGTACAAATATATATTAATGAATTGCATATATTGATGTTTGGGCCAAGAATCATTACTAAAGTTGATATCCTTTCACGCTTATATGACTTTCACTAATTCTGTGGTGATAATGTGTTTAAAAAGTTTGGGCGTGCACACTATTTTAAGTAGTAATTAATTTGATGGGGTCCGTAAAAGTGGGCATGTGATCACTCATTTTATTACACGTTATGGCTGACAAGCCTGACTTACTACCACAAAGAATCATTCATTGCACGTGCTTTTTAAAATAAAATTCTACGTCTTAAATAAAAAGGAATATTGTTGTCCTTTTTTTCTTTTGGTGTTGGTGGGTGGCGTTAACGGTGGAGTAGGAATGGGTCGGGTGGTGTATGGATAGAGATGAGGTATCGTAAGTTTTGAGTTACTTAGGAAGGTGAGAATCGAGATAAAGGTGAAAAGGGAATATAACAAATCTCATTTTGATATTGTATTTTTATTTTTGAAGTTACTTTAGCATTTGTTTGAACACCATTTTTGATTAAGAATGTATTTTGAAATAGTAGATTGATGAAAAATGTGTAGCTAAAAAATAAAAAAGTTTTGAGTTTACGTTTAATATTATTTTATTGAATAATGCATTGTTGAAAAATAGAGAGAAAAATATATTTTGAAAATAATGAGAATTAAATAATGGTGACCTCTCCAATTGGACTAATCTTCTGAAGCATTCAGGCCCAGAGAGGATATGGGCTACAATTTTTCATGGGCCTTTAGGCTCTACGGGCTAAATACTTTGCTAGCAATCATACTTTCAAGATGTATCATTTTAGTTATTGAATTTTTGTTTAGAATACATGGTTACTGAGTTGTTACATATTCATTAAGAATTAGTTCTTTTTTTATTTTTATTTGAAGCCTTATGCAAATATGATCGCCGTGAGATGTCACTTCTACAATTTTAGTACCGGTTTGAGCCCCATTATATAAAAATTCATTTTTAATCATATATTTTCTATAAAATAATTTTACACGTAATTCAATACTATTTGCTACTTTTTTATCATATATTTTTCAAAAAATCACTATTGCAAATCATATTCTCCCAAAAAATGGGGATAAAAAAAAAAAATCTTTAGTTTGACAACTACCATCTCAATGAGAAAAAGTTCAATTAGATGGTCCTATAAAATCCTACACCTTGACGTCCGAGAAGGTATGGGAGAAATAAAATGGGTGTGCATCGTCAAGGTGCCGCATTTTAAGTAGTTCGAGCTTTGAGATATTGTGATTTGAATGGACAATCTTATCGCGTTTATCAGACCGTCTTATTGAAACTTCTCCCATCGAAAATTTAAGACTCAACTTATGTGAACATTAACATGTTGATTGTTTATTTACAGAACAAATTGCACTGTTCCCAAAACATGCCTACATATTGAACTAATATCATGTTTGGCAAAGTATAAATTATTAGTTAAAATAATCAAACATATATCTTATCACGTACTTCGTAGGATTCCCAACTACTAAATAAGTTGATAGTGACTTGACTTGAACTAATGTACAAGTATATAACTCTCAACCACTATCTACGTTGCAAAAATGAATAATGATATTTATACATAATGAAATTACATAATAGTTTGCATTCTGATGATGTGTTAAAAATTTAGTTTTTTTTAGTTGGTTGTAGAAATTTTGACGTAATCATATTCTAATCACGATATGTGTATGTACATGTAGCACAAATGTACAAAAATTCAGTGACCAAAATGACACGTTTCTAAAAGTTCGGTGACCATTTCTACCTCTCCTTTATACCTTAGTGATTTTCTTGCGTGGAAGTGGAACGGTGGAAGCACTCACGAAAGAAATTTGCCACTGTTCTCCCATTAATCCTCGAGCCCTGAAACAAACAAAAATGGATCTTATCCCTTACACGACATTGATGCATGTATTCGTACCTGCAAATGCTTCTGGCTTTCTTCTAATTTCAGTTCACAAAGGTGATTTCTTCTAATTTCAGTTTATGGTCTCTCTATGAATTCTTCTTCAAATTTTCTGCTGTGGTTTTTGTTTAATATATGATGTAATTTCTACTTTTAGACCTCAATAAGGGTTGGATTTGTAAGTATTTAAGTTGGATTTGCAGTAATTTTGTAAATAATAGTTTTTTAATGTTTGATAAAGATTGTGTTTTATTCTATTGGATTTGCTGTTAGTTGTATAGAAATTTGATAAAAAGTAGCTTTTTTCCTTTGCATATATTTGATAAAGAATGCGTTTTATGTTACAGTGTGAAAATTCCATATTGAAAAATTATATTACGACTATGAGGCTTGAGTAAATTTCACAATCTTCTTATTTACAGCGGATTATAATTCTTTACAGTAACATTGCAACTGTATAATAGAGACACGTAAATTTTCGTTAGTGAGAAGATTGCAATTTTGCTATATTGATATTTTGGCAATGAATGCAGAAATTGAGGGAAACAGGGAGTACGCGAACTTCTATTGCAATGGGGGAGTATAACGGTGCAGAGTATATAGGTTTTAATGAAGTTCCTTCTCCCAGGGTAAATCACAGTAAAAAAATATCTGCTTTACCTCTGGTTTTCCTCATATTTTATGAGGTATCCGGGGGACCATTTGGTGTTGAAGATAGCGTGAGCGCTGCAGGACCTCTTCTTGCTCTTCTTGGGTTTTTAGTATTCCCATTCATATGGAGTATACCAGAAGCTTTAATAACTGCTGAGATGGGCACTATGTTTCCTGAAAATGGTGGGTATGTAGTGTGGGTTTCATCGGCTTTAGGACCCTATTGGGGTTTTCAGCAGGGTTGGATGAAATGGCTAAGTGGGGTTATCGACAATGCCCTTTACCCTGTCTTGTTTTTAGATTATCTAAAGTCGGGGATACCTGCATTAGGTGGCGGTCTTCCAAGGATACTAGCTGTGTTGGCCTTGACGATTGTCTTAACTTACCTGAACTATAGGGGTTTAACCATAGTGGGATGGGTAGCTGTTCTACTTGGGATTTTCTCGATACTTCCTTTTGTGATTATGGGATTCATTTCGATTCCAAAAATAGAGCCTAAAAGATGGTTAGTGGCGGATGTTCACAATGTGAACTGGAATTTGTACCTGAATACTCTATTTTGGAATCTGAATTATTGGGACTCAATAAGTACACTAGCAGGAGAAGTAGAAAATCCGAAGAAAACTCTGCCAAAAGCTCTGTTTTATGCATTGATTCTAGTTATTCTTGGGTATTTCTTCCCTTTACTGACTGGTACTGGTGCTATTCCACTGCAACAGAATTTATGGACTGATGGTTATTTCTCAGATGTCGCAAAAATTGTGGGCGGAGTATGGTTGAGATGGTGGATTCAGGGAGCTGCGGCAATATCGAATATGGGTATGTTTGTGGCAGAGATGAGCAGTGATTCTTTTCAGCTCCTCGGTATGGCTGAACGAGGGATGCTTCCCGAGTTCTTTGCCAAAAGGTCTCGTTATGGAACTCCTCTTGTTGGGATACTCTTCTCTGCTTCTGGTGTGGTTTTGCTTTCATGGATGAGCTTTCAAGAGGTAGTAGCTGCAGAGAACTTCTTGTATTGCTTTGGAATGATATTGGAATTTATAGCGTTTGTGCGGCTAAGAATTATAGCCCCTACCTCCCCTCGGCCTTACAAGATACCAGTTGGAACAATTGGAGCCATTCTAATGTGCATTCCTCCAACCATGTTAATTTGTGTCGTATTGTTCTTCTCGTCACTCAAAGTCTTGATTATAAGTCTAGTTGCTGTTGTGATTGGACTTGCAATGCAACCATGTCTCAAGCATATTGAGAAGAAGAAATGGCTTAGATTCTCCACAAGTTCTGATCTTCCCGATATACGTGCTGCTACTCGTGAGAATGATTCCTTAATCGACTGATAAAGTTCCATATGCGATCAAGTTGATCTTCTGTGGTGCAAAGAAAATCGCGTTGGTGGTGAAAGTTGATCACGGGTGCAAAGTTTCTTTTCAATTTTTAGCTACCGTGCTCTCCTCCTCCTTGTATGCTTTTTCATTTATGAGAAAGAGGTATTTACTAGAATAGTATTTGGAGCAATTGATCGAAGATGTTTGAACTTTTCTTTGTAGCTCTTTGATCTAACAATGTAGACTTGAATCAGATCAGGATGGAACACTTGTTCCACTATTAAGGTTTGCATTTGTAGAATCGGACTTGACCTTGTCCTGATATTCTTGAAGTTGTCGTGGATGGCCTTTTCAAGCTTCCATGTTGCACGTAGTAATGCATCACTAAGTCAACCTCTATAATCGGCAGCCCTTCTTTTCATGAACTCGTGTGCGTTAAGGTTCAGGCCAGTTTCATGTTTCATGTAGGTTTTTTCTGAATAGATTTTTGAAAAGTGATTGTTTGAAGAATGTGTGATTCAAAAATAAGATTAGGTTGTGGGTCCATTACAAAATTATTTTATTAAAAGAATGTGTGGTTAAATGAGTTTTGAAGAATTGTACCAAATAGGGACAAAAATTCACAAGAATAGTGATAAAATTTGATAAGGACATATCTGGTAGCCCGTGTTTGATTATCTTCAATAAATTAACGAAATGATAAAGGATCAAACTGATTTTCGGCTCCCTGGAGTACCTTACCTTCAAAATCAACGAAATATATGCTTTTAAAACCAGCAATTATATATGTAAATACAAAACACTCGTGGGAGAGACAACAGAGAGAGGGGAAGAAACCATTTTTACTGCGACAAAGTTCAGCCATGGAGTGCAATTTTTTGGCCAAAGAAATAAAAAAGGGAGGTGGTATATGTGTATAACATATGTATAATGCTACATGTACATAATCATTTACAGATTGATGACATGATAGTATATTAAAATTTAACTGATTCTTTTGTCTCTTTTTTGTACATCAATTTGCAAATAATTATATACAAAGAATAAGTAGTACAAATTAATGAAATTTAAACTTGAAAAAGCAGGGTTATCTCATGTAAATTTCCCTTAATTGTGGGCTTAAGTTGGACTAATGGGCTTAGTCCAAATAAGAGTGTCAATAAATACAAATTTTAGGGTTGGAGATCATAAGCTTTTTGCTGTCACAAAAATAAGATCTCCGAACCCTAATTCAACAAAAAATCCCCCATCTCTATCTTCTCGTTGTATGGATTTTTGTTAAGGGCTAAACGATTGAACTGCCGTGATAGACCGGGATCTGAAAGAATTGTTGTTTTGCAACTCTACAAGTTAATTCTTCAAGAGGTATCAAATATCGTTAACGTCATTTAGATCCGATATAGAAATTAAAATTATAAATTGAGTTTTTGATTTCAATCTTAAAAGATCAATTTTGTTAAAAGATTTTTAGTTTATATTTTTAAGTGTTAATTAATAATTTTATATTTAAACGGTGTGAGAGTTTATCACGGCGTTGGTCGATGGTGCTAGTCAAAATCACTTCACACGCGGATCCTATTTCTTTCTAATTTGGGAACATAAATTAGAATTAAGCTACTCAACATGGAGTTTTGACACGGAAAGTTGACAGAGCTAATGTGGATGTTAGAATTGATACCACTTGTTATGGCACAAATCACTGAATTGAAATGTTGAAGTTATATAGCAAATAATAATGAAGTATATGATCAAGTAAAAGAATAATAAAGACAAGAATATGGTAGATGAATTAAGAGATTTTATTGAATAAGTATACAAGTATGATGAATAAGAAAAGGGTGCACCAGATTTCGTGAGAGAAGAGAATGAAAAATATAGTCATTATTGAGCCTCACACAAAAGATAGAAATTCAAAATTGATGGCTTGATGTGATGGATAACGAGCATATTTTTCATTTTTATAGATGAAAAATGAGAAACAAATAGGGGCTAAATACAAATTTTAGGGTTGGAGATCATAAGCTTTTTGCTGTCAGAAAATAAGATCTCCAAACCCTAATTCAACAAAAAATCCCCCATCTCTATCTTCTCGTTGTATGGATTTTTATTAAGGGCTGAACGATTGAACTGTCGTGGTAGATCGGGATCTAAAAGAATTGTTGTTTTGCAACTCTACAAGTTAATTCTTCAAGAGGTATTTAAATATCGTTAACGTCATTTAGATCTGATATAGAAATTAAAATTATAAATTACGTTTTTCAATCGACATGTTAGTGAGTCTGAAATTTCTATCTTAAAAGATCAATCTTGCTAAAAGATTTTTAG